>JAVJIF010027750.1:0-75764 GCA_038442645.1 Agave tequilana
AAAGCGATTTTGAGGATGAGGTCGACTATGGTGACGAACCCGCTCCTCCTGATCCAAGCAAATTCTCACACATCTCGGAGGAGGAAATACATGGGTGCGAGCCGTTGACGGTATCACCACTGGCGGCAGTTACTCCCGCCGAAGGTATTCTTTTCACCTTCTAACCTGATTTCCCTTTTCATTTAAAGAGGAGGCTTAACATTCTCCTTTATGCTGCAGGATTAGCTGAGGATACCGAGGCTTGCAACTCCTCGCATATCGAGGAGATGGTGCAAGAGTTGACCCAGCTGGAAGGAGTTGAGGCTCCAGCTGCCGAGCCTTCTACTCTGCAGGAAGAAGAAGCCATCACTGGAGTCAGGGAGACTTCTCCTCTGCAGGGTTCGCCCAAGGATTCGACATCTCTGGACTCCAGCTTGATAAGGAAGTTTGATATCTCAGATGTTTCTTTTTTTACCATTCTGGCTAATGTTGAGATAACTTGCAGAGAGAACTGAGGGGGCCCAGGTAGAGAATCTGACGGTCAGTGTCCTCCCGGGAAGGCTACACGGCCCAAGCCTTGGCTGAGGTTTCTGAGGAGGTCGAGCTCACTACCCTGTCATCGGTTGTGGAGGCTCCTGTAGAAGTTGGTACCCCAGAAGCGCCAGCTGGCTGCTCTGTTCCTGCCGTACCCGTGGTCAGCTCAATCTTGCACAACAGAGCCGATCTACATCCCCCTACCCGTGATAGAAAAGGGATCGGGGAGCACTTCGGATGATGATATCATGGAGCTTTTGACACGCCAGGTGGTGCAGCAGTTCCTTACCTCGATGCGAACATGCATCGATTTCGTCCTGACTAGGGGTAGCTCCCTTGACTTCGCCCAGATGTTTCTCGGAAACCAGGTCGAGAACATCAAGTTGGCCGGAGGCCTTCACTAGCCCAGGCGAGTCAGCTGCTGGTGGATCAGCTGGGACAGCACCTGAGAGAGCTTCGATCCCTGGAGGATGATGCCGGTTCATCCCACGAAGCCCAAGAAACGCTGATGAACAGGCTTCTTGTTGCTCAAGAGCAGGAGCGAAGGGAGGTGGAGGAGAAGATAACCGATAGCACTCGTCTTCTTGAACGTGTCCAGGCTGATTACCAAAGGCTGGCGATTGAGTCCGAGGAGTCAGAGACGATCATACAGGCCGCCAAGCAGGCTATCCTTGACTCTCGGGCTGTTATAGCCAGGGCTGAGGCCATGATTGTCTTCAACGAACAGAGGCTTGCTACCTCTGAAAGAGGCTAGCGGAGTTAGAGGTCGCCAAGGCGCAAGCTGAAGCGGACCTCTCTGTTCGTTCGTCCGAGCTGGAATCCCCCGAGTGCAAGCGCAGGGATTTTTGTCTGAAGCGGATTGCGGGCCCGAGCTCTCATGGAGGTTGAGAAGGCGCGTCAACATAAGATAGATTGCCTTAGAGAGCAAATCCGTTCTTTGGCGGACCAGGACTTGTAGCCTTTCTTTTTTTTCTTTTAAGAAAAGGACACTCTGTTCACTAAGAGTGTTTTGTATTGGCTTATCATTTTTGATATAATAAAAGTCTTTGAAGTTTTTGGTTTCACCTCCTTGTTGCCTTGCTATGGATGAATTCGACCTCTTGATCACAATCTTTGATTAACTGACTGTGAATGCTGAACTTAGGTGAGACCAAGTTCTTTAAATTGAAACGCGGCGTTTGACCCTTAGGCAGAACTAAGCCCTTTTGATGAGACGCGGCATTGGTTCATAGGGACTTAGGTAGAACTAAGTCCTTTTGATGAGACGCGGCGTCAATTCATGGAGAGACGCGGTCATCAGTTCATAAGAACTCGGATAGAACAAAGTCCTTTTGGTGAGACGCGGCGTCAACTCGCAGAGAGAAACGCGGCTTTGAGTAACACGAGTCTGTCCTGCCAATGAAGACGCGACTCGAGCGGACGCGATGGACGCGGCCTGTGTATTTTCCACTTAATCTCAGAATGGACTAAGTCCTTTGCTGAGTCAAGTGCTTTCCCTTAAAATGGGCTATGTTTGCTGAAGGGACGCGATTCTGAGTCACGCGGACTTTCCTTTGGAACGCAGGTGGACGTCATTCATTCTGAAAAAAGGAGATGCGGGTTCCGGGACGCGATTTTCCCATCTGCGTATCGATGTAGACGTTACATGCGGCCTGACATAAAGATTTTATGAGATCTTTGAACGTCAAGTCTCACTGACGATTGGGAAACGGGTCATCCGTTGTTTCCCGAAGCAGTTGTCCACGCGTTGGTTCCTCATTGGACTCAGGCGTTAATGCCTTTTAATGCAAAACCGGCGCTGGCGGTTTGAGACCAGCGCCTGCTACGGTTCCCGAAGCAACGTTCCACGCGTCAGACTCCTATTGGACTTTGACGGTCGTGCGGTCATTAGGCCGACGATTTTGATTAATGAACCATTAATGACAGCTATCAGGGCTGCCTATAAATAGGGGTTCCTTCTCTCCCTTTAACAGTCCATACTGTGTTCTTTTGAGAGCGAGTGCTCTGAGAGTTTCTGCCTTCCCCCTTCAAAGGACCTCACCAGGGGTTGCCTCCATGGATGAAGGTGACCCAGAGCTTTCATGCTTCTGTTTGGTCTCTTCAGGACAAAGTGTCTCTCTGATCACCTTCCATGTCCATATTCTGATGCAGAGAGTTAAACTCTTGACAGAGGCCTCTGCTGGTATGCCGTCCCGATTGCCGTGATGTTTCTAGTCCACCCAAGTTTGCACTTTGGCATTATCATCATCTGGATTTCCTCATGAAGTCTGAGTTGGTGCATTCCTTCTGGAATTTGCGTCGCCGACTTAAACTTCGCTGGACGCGAGTACAGAAGTCTTTGGCGCTTGATGCTGACTTTGCTCATGAAGCTCGCGTTTTAAGGCCACTGACTTGGATGAATTCCAACTCGGGCCGAAGGTTTCAGACCCGAATTTTGCAACCCCAGTTCCCTCGACAGGGAGATGGCAATTTTCGGCGTCTGAGTCCTTTCGCGCCTTGTTTTAGTTAGGCGCTGGGCGCAAAATGAGACCGCGTTTGAATCCTGTGTGTGGCACAGTTTTGATTCGCGTCTGCTTCTGTTGACGCAGTATTTTGACTCACTGCGCGGGCTCATTCCCGCGTCTGAAGTCTTCGACAATAGCCGCGTCTGTCACTTAGTTTTCTTTGTTGAAGTATACTAATTCCAGATTTTCTAACCCCCTTGTTATTCCTTGTAGGTAGGCTTGATTGTCCTTTTCAGGTTCGCTGGGCCCCTGGAAGAATATTCGGTCGGCGAACTCGTTCGATGTTCATCTACAAGGGAAGAAGTCATGGTCCTCGTCGTCTACAAGGGAAGAAGTCATGCCCTTGTCGGGGACTTAACCCTCGCCAAGATCTCTTTGAATGCGACGCACCAGTCATGCCTGCTGGCAAGGGATGGTCAGGGTAAGGATAGCGGCGAGGGGGTTACGGTGGATATAGTGGTGGTTAGCATCCCCTTCCTCTCTCACCCCAGAAGTGACATCGAGGACACTCCATGTTTGTTGGATGGCCTTCTGGCGAAAGAGATGCTCATGAATGAAAGGTTGCAGGGCTTTCTGCTGCCACCGGACCTCAAGAACACCATTGCTCTTAGCTTAGCCAGCTAGGCTGCTAGTGCAATCGGCTCCAACTGTCGCCACAGTTTGGCGCTTTTCCAGACATCGTGCACTGGGAATCAGATGCGGTTCAGGAGTGAGTACGGCCTCTGAGAGAGGGACTTCTTTGTACTCCTTAATTGTAACACTCAATCTTATTGTATAAGAGAGCGTTTTAACTGTAACACTCAATCTTATTGTATAAGAGAGCGTTTTAACTGTAACACTCAATCTTATTGTATAAGAGAGCATTTTGTATCACTTTCATATGCCTGGAAATAAATAAAGAGTGACACTTTTCTTTTGCTTCTTTCATTGTCTTGAACCTTTGTCTTCAGTAAGACTCATAGAAGCAAAGAATCTTTGACTTTGTCAAAATTATGATGATAATCTTAATAAGTCAAACTTTGTAGGGAAAGATCCTATTTCAGGAACTCTCACAATACTGTCAGAGGTGTAATATTAACTTGACAGAGATGAAATAATTTTTGGTGGACCTGCCACTTTATAAGAGAAAGTGACAAGTAGAATTGGTACCCCAGGGAGGGTGAACTTTCATCAAGTGTTTGGGATTAACCTGATTGAGCTCAGCTGGGGATTTGATGGAAACACTGTTGATGGTGTAGTATTAACCTAACAATGTTTTTAGGTAGACTGTTATTCTGTTGAAGAGAATAACAAGTGAGACTAGACGTGGGGAATCTAGGAAAATTGTTACCGTTAGAGGTGTGATATTAACTTAACGGGTTGAAAGTGGTCTTGTCAGAAGTGTAATGTTAACTTGACAAGGATGTGAGTCAGAGGTGTGATATTAACTTAACTCAGAAGTGTCACTGTCATAGGTGTAATGTTTAACTTGACTGTGAGGGTAATGCTAGAGGTGTAATGTTGAACTTGGCATTGGTCATCTCGGCTTGTATAAGGAAGTCCGAGGGAAGTCATGGCCATAGGTGTATTGTTTAACTTAGCAATGACTTGATGCTAGAGGTGTAATGTTAACTTAGCATCATCCATTTCAGCTTCGATATGGAAGTCTGAAGAAAAGTGACTGTCAGAGGTGTAATATTAAACCTGACAGAAACCTGATTACTGTTTAGAGGTGTGGTGTTAAACTTTAACAGTAATTTGTCAGAGGTGTAGTATTAACTTGACAAAGATTGACTCATGATAAGAGCAATTTGAGGACCTGTCATTCTATTGGTTAGAATTGACAAGTGAAAATTTGAAGTGCCAGAGGTATAGTGTTAACTTGGCAAATTTGAAAGTTTGATACTCCGTGTAGAGTTGACAAACAAAATTTGTACTCGACAAGGAATATTGAAAAGTTTCCATTACCAGAGGTATAGTGTTAACTTAGTAACGGTTGTATTTTGTAGACCTACCATTCTGTGGATGAGAATTGGTAAGGGATTTTGGAGGAAAGTGTGGAGCCAAGTCCACTTAGGATTTTTAGCAAACCCTCAGCTATCAACGGATTTGAGGTGCCTTACCAACTACCGTTTGAGTTGGGCTAGCCATGCTATTCCCCTCAGCATGATGAGTTGTCGAAGACTTATGTTGGTCTTAGAAGCCAACATTTTCCTCTATCCTTAGCCATCGGGGGTCGGATGTTATAATGAAGAAATTCTTCTTACTTTGATCAGAGGTGTACTTTTAACTTGATCAGCGGAAGAATACCATCTAAGGATAGTATTTTTCAGGAACCTGCCATTGATCGGCATCATGAGTGTATCGCCATTTGAGGTTATGAGGCGATATGACCCATTCGAGTAGACTGACTCTACTACAAATGGTCCTTCCCATTTGGGTTGGAATTTTCCTTTTGTCTTGTGCGTCATTACCATGGGTCTTCTGACGGCTAAGACAAGATCGCCTTTTTGAAAGTTCGCATTTAACTTTCTTGTTGAAGGCTCTGGTAATTCGAGCCTGGTAGAGCTCGATTTGCTGTTGGGCCTGCAGACGCTTATCGTCTAAGGCTTCCAATCTTGGAGTCGCTGTCGATGCTTCTCCTCTGTTGTCATCTCCGCCGTCAAGGCGACGCGTAGAGATGGAATTTGGATTTCCAGTGGGAGCACGGCTTCACACCCGTATACCAAAGAAAATGGCGTAGCTTTAGTCGGGGTTCGCACAGTTGTGCGGTAAGCCCATAAGCATTCACCCAACTTGTCGTCCCAGTCTCGTTGACTTTCGAGACGAACTTCTTGAGAAGCTTGCCAATAGTCTTGTTGAAAGCTTCTGCGAGGCCATTAGCGGCAGGATAGTATGCCGTTGAGGACACACTCTGGATTCTGAACTTAGCGCAGAATCTTCTGGAAAGCCTGGCTGATGAACTGAGGTCCATTGTCATGGACGATTCGCCGAGGTACACCGAAACGGTAAATAACGTGATGTTTCACGAACTTGATCACGTTAGACGATTTTACCTCCTTCAAAGGGATGGCTTCGGCCCATTTAGAGAAGTAATCGGTTATTGTCAAAATAAACCGATGTCCTTTTGATGATGGTGGGCTGATAGGGCCAACCACATCCATCCCCCACATTTCAAATGGCCAGGTAGAGGTTGTAGAGTGGAGATACCTGGTGCTTGATGGATGAAATCGCCATGCACTTGGCAAGCGTGGCATCTTTTAGCATGGGTGACGGCGTCGGCAACCATCTTGGGCCAATAGTAACCCAATCTTTGGAGTCGATGTGCCAGTTTTGGGCCAGGTTGATGGGCTCCACACATACCATCGTGGGCTTCTCTCAATACCTCTTGGGCTTCTTTTGGTGAAAGGCACCGGAGTAAGATCCCGTCATGCGATCGACGATACAATGTTCGCGTAATCGCATTATAATAGAATTTGGGGGCTTTCTTTCGAATGGCAGCCGCCTCTTTGGTGTCTTCAGGGAGAATGTCGTATAAGACGAAATCAATGTAGGGGAATCGCCAGTCTTTAAGCTCTGGACCGGTTGACAATTCCAGTGCTTCTTTGCCTTGACAATCTCCCTTTGACTCCTGATAGCCCTCGAGAGCATTTCTCGGGCAATACAGGTCGTGGCTATAGACGAATATCTTCTCCATTGCTCCGGCTGGAAGAGCTAAGGAGGCCGCGAGGGATGCGAGTGCATCCGCGTGCGCATTTTGCCTGCGCGGTACATGGTCGATGTAGAAGCTTGTAAATCCCTCGGCCATGCGGATAGTTGCGTTGTGGTAGGGTACTAGGTCCTCATGTCTGACTTCGTACTCCCCGCGAACTTGGCTGACGATGAGTTTAGAGTCGCCGTATGCCTCGAGATTTTTAACGCCAATTTCATCGGCGAATTGCATCCCAATCAAAAGAGCGTTGTACTCCGCCACATTGTCGGAACAAGGCTCAGTTAATGAGACAGCTCGGGGAATCACATATTTTGTGGGGATACGAGTACTACTCCTACCCCTGCTACTACGTGTCCCTTGGGCTTGTTCTTGATGCACCGTCGAAGAAAAGTTGCCATACTTGACTTTCGAACGATGTCTGAGTCAGGCAGACTTCAGCAACTTCATCTGGGAGATCGTCGTAGACTTTGGCTGCCCTCGGATCTGGGTGCTCAGCTAGGAAATCCCCACCGCTTGTCCCTTAATGGCCTTTTGTGGTAAAAAGTGCATCTCATATTGGAAGAGCAATATGGCCCATTTTGCCAGCCGGCCGTTTAATGATGAAGGTTTAGTCATAAGTAACCTCAGGGGTTGACTTTTGATATGACGTTTATAGTTTGGCCTACCAGATAGTGCCGCATTTTCTGAATAGCGAACACTAATACCAAACATTCCTTCTCGATCGGGTTATACCGATGTTCGGCTCCGATCATTGTTCTACTCAGATAGTAGATTGCTTGCTCTCGTCCTTGGTCGTCGTTCTGAGCTAGTAGAGCTCCCAAAGAATGATCCATTGCTCGGACGTATACCAGGAAAGGCTTTCCGGATACCGGAGCTGCAAGGACTGGTGGTTGGGTGAGGTATTGCTTGATTTCCTCGAACGCTTGTTGGCAAGCGTCATCCCAAATGAATGAGACACCTTTTTCATTAACTTAGCGAAGGGTTGGCATCTTCCGGAGAGATTTGAGATAAACCTGCGGATGTATGCCAATCTTCCTTACAATCCCCTGAGTTCTTTGAGATTTCTCGGGGGTTGCATCTCCTGGATAGCGCGGACCTTTTCTGGGTCCAAGTGAATTCCGGTGGATGTTACAACAAATCCTAAGAATTTGCCACTGGCCACCCCAGGAAGGACTTTGTGGGATTCATCTTCAATTGATGAGCCGCATGATGTCGAAGACCACCTTCAGGTCCGCTATGTGATCACCTTTAGTGCGGCTCTTTACCGCGATGTCATCAACATAACATTCTACCGTTTTGCGTATTTGCTGATGGAAAATGGCGTTCATGGCCCTTTGGTATGTTGCCCCTGCATTTTTCAGTCCGAAGGCATGACGGTGTAGCAATATACCCCTAGAGGTGTCCTGAAGGAGGTATGCTTTTCGTCATCAGGATACATTTTGATTTGATTGTATCCTGAGAATCCGTCCATGAAGGACATTTGTTCGAATCCACAAGTATTGTCAATCATGACATCTGTGATCGGCAATGGGAATTCGTCCTTGGGGCAGGCCTCGTTTAGATCGCGGAAGTCGATGCAGATCCAGATCTTCCCGTTCTTCTTGGCGACGGGGACGATGTTGGCTACCCAGTCGGGATGTTGTTCTTCCCTGATGAAGCCAGAATCAATAAGTTTTCTGACTTCTGATTGAATTGCCTCCATTATCTCTGGACGGAACCGTCGCTGCTGTTGTTTGACAGGTTTTGTGTCCGGATTGATGTTGAGGCGATGCATAGCCACCTGAGGATCGAGTCCTGGCATGTCCTCATAATTCCAGGCGAAGACGTCTATATATTCTTGTACAAGAGATATTAGATCCTTCTTCTCCGAAAGTGACAGGCCGTCACTTATGAAGATGAGCTTAGGGTTAGCCTCATCTCCTAGGTTGATCTGAACAACCTTGTCTTCTGTGGGTGGCTCGCGCTGTTCAAAGCGAGTGTCCCAAAGAGCATTTAAATGTTTGATCCAAGGATCTGTATCAAATTGGATCATTTCTTCATTTCCATCTTCCAGGTGGCTTGTCGAAACCATGTTCACTGAAAATTCCTTGAAGATGTTGCCGACACTGACATCTGACTCCCAAGATGATGTGTCTGAAGAGTAATCGTTGCTCAACAATTCTTGAGAATCGGAGGCTGATGGGACCGGAGTCGATACATAGCCCAACCCCCGGCGCGTCCGATGATAATAATCAGGGGCCTTCCCTTTTCGGCACAAAGGATCGAAGCAGCGTCCTCCTTCCTTTGTCGAAGTTCAACCCGGGTATGTTGGTCAGGTCGTACCCCATGCATCTCATCATTTTGAGTGCTTTTGGTTCGTAATGACCGAACTGAGGGGATTCCTCCTCGCCTTCCGATTCTTCGCGGGGCGTTGGTTCAGACGAGATTCGCCCAAAAAGAATTGGTTTTTGGCCTTTCCATCTTGCTGGAACCATAAATATAGATTCTTGCGCATTACCATTATCTTGGTATGTCTCGAAGGACGACTTCACTGGTACATGCAACGATGTCAAAGCATCTATTGCCGACCAGGGGTCATTGTCTACTTCGGTGCTAGTGTCTGATGGTACTGAATCAGAAGCAAACACAGAAAAATACGCAAAATCTAAATCTTCATTAATATACCAACCGCCTACATCGTCAGTGGTATCATCAACATCAAGCTTATTAGTGCTCTTTACAAGTGGTTCTAACTCCCACAGGCACTCTTCTTTCTCGGGCTCGGTGTCAGCTTCGTTACCAGAGTCTGGCTCCTCTGGTCGCAAGACTTCATTCGTCTCCACCGGATCTTGGTACAGCAAAGAGTCGGTGAAATAATTCTCGACCCCTTTGAACGGATACCTTTCGGCAATCAACGTCTGCACCTTTCCACTCCCGTCAATGTATTTCATGACTTGGTGGAGAGTGGAGGGAACGATGGAGTTGCGGTGAATCCACGGTCGTCCCAGCAATAGATTGTAGGAAGTGTCGGCGTCGATGACGTAGCATGTCACTTCCGACTTGAGGCTTCCAATCTGGCATTTGAGCTTGACTTTCCCCATCGGACGGGTCTGGTTGGCATTGAACCCATAGATAGTTGTCTGAGTAGGGCTCAAGCGATGAGTAGGAATGCCCAGATTGCTGCATGACCCGGCGAGGCATGATGCTCAATGCGGACCCTGAATCTACCTGAATGCGGTTCACCTCAGACGATCCGATATACCCTGTGAAATACAGGGGTCGATCATACTTCCCTTTAACCTGCATGTCATCTGCTGTGAAGGTAATGCAGGGAGCGTTTGGGGAGGCGGGGAGGCAATCCTCTACATCTTCCTCCTTCGGCACCTGGGTCATGAAGACCTCGGCATTTGCCAGAGCTTCTTGTAGAGCTTCTCTGGTCGACTTTGACAGCCTAAGAAGCTCATACAAGGTAATCCGTGCCGGATGTTGGCCAATTGAGCCAGGACATCAAAGCGGTAAGGCGCCGTAGATCCTTCCGCGATGCCCTTTTGAAGGGCTCGAGAAAATCGAGTCTCCTTCTGTTTCTCCACAGGTTGTTTTGTGGAGGGCTTAGTTGGCTCTACAGCTGGTTGTGGAGGGGTTGCCGCCGTTTCGCCATACTGCTTCGAGTAGGGCTGTCCCGAACGGGTTGCCGCCATCGGTGGTTGGGCTCTGCGGCCAAGACTATTGTTTTCTCCTCTGAGTCGGTTAACGAGAGGGAACATCAGTCTCAGCTTCTCGAGAGGAGGCATCCACCACATTGCAGGATGAGGCCTTTGCCTTGCCTTTGGATTTCCTGTTGGTCACAGTAGTCCATTGCTGTGCTCATTGACAAGGTCAGGGTGGACCCACATGATTTCCCCTTGAGGTGTAGGGACGGGTACCAGGCCTTCTCTTGCTGCTGGTGAGGGTCTGTGTTGACCATTCTCAGCTCTCCTCTTGGAACAGGGACCACCCCGCAGGCGTTGGGGGTTGTCTTCCAAACTGGAGAACTGACGTCACATTAGCCGTCACCTTCTTCTGCTCTGGTCGGAGCTTTAGCACCTCCGCGTCAATCAGAGCTTGAAGGATGTCCTTGAAGACGTAGCAGCTCTTAGTAGGGTGCCCCAGCATCCTGTGGTACAAGCAATAGGTGGGATTGTCGGTCTTGCCGACTTCCTCGGGGCGCCTAGCTTCAGGGAGCTTCAGTCGGTTGCTCTTGTTGAGTAGTTTAAAGAGTGAATCGACATGTTCCTCCTTGAAGGAATATTGCTTGTTGGCGCGTGGCTGGCTTGAAGAGCCACTCGCCTTGCCTGATTGAGGCTTGGCGGGAGATTTGGTCTCCGTTGCCAAATTATCCTTCCGCTTTGTTTGGAGGGATGTGTCTGGCGCACGCCTTGTCGACCTTTCCGGCCTAGGCTTACCTTCCTCCGCTCTGACGCGGGCGACAATCTCCTCAGCCTGTTCACCTTGTTGGACTAATTGCTTCCAGGTGCGGCTTTCAGCAACTCCTATTTGAGTAAGGAGTGAGGTTTGGAGATTGTGGCGGCATGTTTTCACCAGGGTGGCCTGGGTCATACCGCTTGGACACCGGAGTGCCACGTTTCGAAACCTTTCCACGAAAGATTTGACGGACTCCCTTTTCGCTGTTTGGTAGCCAAAAGAGTGGGCATCGTGACTTCGGAGTCATCCTCGAAGAAGCGTGTTAAGAACAACTTCTCCAAATCGCCCCAGTTCTTGATAGAACCTTCTGGGAGCTTCATAAACCATTCAAAGGCCAACCCTTTCAGGTGCCGATGAACAGGCGCGCCAGGATGGCGTCATTATCTACTACATTCCCGTTTGGGATTTGAAGTAGTAGATGTGCTGGTTTGAGACCCCTTCCCATCAAAGGCTTGGAGAGTTGGAGCTTTGAACTTGGGCGGGTACGGAACCAAGTCCCATTCAGCCGGGTAGGGCCGGGCCACTCCTGCTTCTTGGAGGTCTTTGCGATTGGCAAGGGCCTCGAGGCGTCGCTCCAGTTGACTCATTCTTTTAGCATGAGCCTTCCCCGGATCTTGGTCGCCCTTTACTTGTGACGAGGACTTGGACGAGCGGAAGTGAAGTAGATCGCCGCGTCTCCTCAGAAGGTTCGGAAGATGAGCTTTCTCCCTTTCTCCCTTTGCCCTTTGACTTTTTAGGAGGAGACCTCCTCCTGTTTTCGAGCAGCTGTGCAATCGCCTGCTTGAGGGAGTTGATAGATTCCTGCTGAGAAAGAATCATATCCATTTGTGCCTTCTGGATCTGCTCTAAACGTTTAGCCGTCTCCTCAGGAGTGCCTGTCATGTAGGCAGAGGTCTCCTTCTCGACGGAAGAGTTCGAAGCCCTTGATTCCGCTACGGCGGAGTGAGAATCATTCATTTTAATGCCATGGGCTAAGGCATTATAGTCAATTGGGGGAATGGCCCCAGTCCGGGTGCGAGTGTGTCGGTACACTCCTTCCGTTCAGAGTCAGACTCGTCAGAGCCGACTGCAGGTTGTTTTCCCTTGCTCCTGCTTGTCATATTCACAGTGAGCTCCGGGTACTCAACGTCAGAGAAGGTTCTCCTTCTGTGGGAGCGTCTTCTTTTAGCTGACGGGAATCAGGGTCAGCTGTCTGACTAAAGACTGCTGGTGCACGCCTGATCCGCAACGGCATTCAGAGAGCATATGGATGAGCCGTTGGCAGCAACACGACGAAGTGGCCTGATTGGCACTTCTTTTCTTCGTCAAATAATCCCTCAAGTCCATGGGAGGGGGATTGAAAAGGTTAGCCTCGCAACGTCGAAGACGGGAGGCATCCATGTGCCGTACAGCCTGGACGCAGGCTTCAGGGACGCGGTTCTCGCGCCGCAGCTGTTCAGCGCGCGTCTGGCGTCTTTGTTGAGACAAGACGCGCCTGTCGCGTTGCTGCTTGGTGTGTCGGGGCAGAGACACTTGAGAGAGAGTGGGCTGCTGGGCCCCACGTCTATAGGCGCGTGCCTCTTGTGCTTGACAAGGCGCAGAGGCTTCACCTTGGTGTTTGGTGAGTTGGTCCTCAGAGGACCTAACTGAAGGAATCTCGCGTTTGGGCCGCCAAACGCGGACTTCGCGGGGCGCGAGCAAGGCGCCAGTTTGTATGCTGCGTCCAGCCTCAGTCAGACAACCAGAGGTTCCAACTTGCAGCTGGCGCGCGCGTCTCCTCTGTCGACGCTCAGCGTTCCGGTTGCGTCGCGGAGGTGGAGAGAGACCAACAACATCCTGATGCTGAACATCAGAGATTTAACCACGCGGGTCTCCTGAGAGACGCTGACGCGGGTGTTCTGTGCGACGCGGTTGGTCGCAAAGGCAGTTGTGCCTGGGGCCACGCGGGCCTTCTGAGAGGCGTCAGCGCGTGCACCTTGCTTGGCACAGTTGGCAGCAGGGGCGCCCGAGAGAGCCACAGATCGGGCTTCGGGGCCATTCCCTGTCGAGACCCGGCGGCAGACGCGGGTCTTTGGGCTCTTGGAGCCGGAAGAGAGAAACTCTTCGTACTTCGCCTGGTCGAACTCGACAATGAGCGATTCGACCATCTTCCCCTTACGGAGGACGTCATCCTGCGCCACGATTTGCTCATCAGTGACAAATGTAGTCCCCAGCGGAGTCGCCATCTCTTGTACGCGCTGGAAAAAGAAGAAGAAAGAGGTGCTGTAAAATTTCCTTGAATCAGATGAAAAATTACAACAAAACTGTTTCACTTCTAGTTACAAGGGAGGGAGGATGTTGAGTCTTGAATCCTCCCTTTGTTTAATGCTAGGTTCTTCGTGTGGCGGTGGAGAGTGAATCTTGTTCTCCGTTGACCGGATGACCGTCGGGATCGTCAGGGAATCTTCTCTTTGGCTGGTAGAGGGAGTAGCACAGCTCTGTCTACCAAAACTCTCAAAGAGAAGGTAGGCAAAGAGCAGCTTGTACGCAGCAAGCTTGACGAAGAGTTGAGCTCTCTCCTCTCTCGGTCTGTCTCTCTCTGTGATCTTCTGATCCTCTTGATGCCAGATGCCTTTCTAATCGCCCTTTTTTCTTCTCTCCTCGACCTCATAGCAAACGAGGCTATTTATAGAGGTCTTAGGGGGTGAACGTGCCCCCTAAAATGCTCCACGATGAGGGGCCCACTTCCCCGCTATGTGGGCGGTGACTGGCCCAATAACCAGGGCGGTTATAACCGAGGCGCGGGTCTGGACCCTCGCGTCTTGATACTGAGACGCGAGTGTCGAGCCCACGCGCCTTGATGCTGAGACGCGGGTGTCGAGCCCACGCGCCGCGGGTGTCGAGCCCACGCACCTTGATGCTGAGACGCGGGTGTCGAGCCCACGCGCCTTGATGGTGAGACGCAGGTGTCGAGCCCACGCGCCTTGATGTTGAGACGCGGGTGTCAAGCCCACGCGCCTTGATGTTGAGACGCGGGTGTCGAGCCCACGCGCCTTGATGTTGAGACGCGGGTGTCGAGCCTTCGCGCCTTGAGTCTGAAACTCTTCCTTTTAATGGCTTGTCTTTTAGTGATTTTTAGACAGCCTACACCTGCAAAAAGTGTTAGTTCCAGACAACACAAATCGTGAAAAATACAAGTCGACCCGATGAAAGGGAAAAGTCAAGAGGAAAGCGAGAACAACTCGCCTAAATCCTTGGAAACACGGTGAAATCCTCGATCTCCGAAATCAGGAAATCAACGCGTTAACGCGTTAGGGAGAAAGTGATAGAGAGAGGAGGAAATCAAGAGAGAGAAAGAGAATGAGAGAGAGGGGAGAGAAAGAGAGAACTAGAGAGAGAAGTACATGGAGAGAGAGTGTGCACAGGGGAACGCGAGTTTGAGAGTGAGACGCAGGGGTCGCAGACGCGGGAGTCGCGTCGTGTAGATGCCATAAACGCGAGGTTCGAGACCCGCGTTCAAGTTATAACATGAGAAGAACGCTGGCGCGGACGTGGGTTCCGCGTCGCGTTATCACGAGAAGAGAACACAGACGCGGCATGAGCTCCGCGTCGTGTTGACACGAGAAGGACACAGACACGGGCATGGGCTCCGCGTTGTGTCGATGCAAGAACGCGAAAGACCGCATTAAGAAATTGCTTGGACGCGGGGGTGAGATCCGCGTCAACAATTTTCAGAGAGAAAAGGGAGACGGAGAAGTGAGAGAGACGCAGGGAAAAAGTGAGAGTGGGGACGCAAGTTTTTGGAAAAAAAGGGGAAGACGCAAGTTTTTTGGGTAAAAACAGAGAAGGAAAGAAAAGGATAGGAAAAGAAAAAGAAAAGAAAGAAAGAAAGAAGGAAGAAAGAATGAAAGAAGGAAAGAACGGAAAAGGAAAGGGAGGATGGTCGTCGGCCATGGCCGTGGTCGCCGGCGGCTACCGGAGGTGGCCGGAGTTGGCCGGAAAGGGTGGCCAAAACTCCAAATCCCAACCAATAGTGGGGTGCAAGTGTAGTTCATTTTAGATTTTTGGAGTTTTGAAAATGGTGTTTCGGAGAGCAACGAGCAGGTCCGTTGGAAAGAGCACGCCGAGGAGAGGAAGATGGCGTGGTTCGTGGTGGTCAAGGTGGTGTAGGTGGTGGTGGAAATGGTGGAGAAGGTGGTGGAGAAAATAGGTTACTTTGGTGGGAAAAAGGAAGAAGAAGAAGGTCGTGTGGTGGTGTTGTTGTTGGAAATGGAGGAGAAGATGGAGGGGAGAATGGTGGAGGAGTTGGTGGCGGAGATGGTGGTGGAAATGGAGGGTGGAGTGGCCGACCAAGGAAGCAAGGTGGCTGCCTTTGCTACTGTTGGCTTCGTTGGCTGTTGGTGGAGAAGAAAGAAAAAAATGAAAGAGAGAGGAAGGAATGGGGGTGGTGGTATATAATGGAGGAAAATAATTATAACAAGATTGCCATCCTTTCATCAAATGGGACCTGCGTCCCATTTAAATGATATGTGCGTCTGGCAAAGGAGACCCGAGTGTAGGCCAACTAACCCAGATGTGGAGATGACGCCTGCGTCCTGAAGACAAACGCGAGAATCGCGTTTAACAGAAAGACAAAAGTCATGATGACTTGAAGGACGTAACATTGAATGCAGTATGGAGAGCATCTCTACATTAAATGTGAACCCAGGTTGGTGAAACTCACATCTAGCGAGGAGAGAGAAAAATGAAAAAAAAAGAGAAAAGCAAAATATCTGGATAAAATTCCGGTATCTGGGAGAACACTGAAAACTCGGAAAAGTCCAAAATTTTAAGTAGCTTGGAAAGCTTCCCAAAATTCTCAAAAATAATAAATATTATTAAAGATTTTTGTGTGAAATCGGTTTTTAGAAATTCAATCCCATTTTTAAATAAAAATTCAGAAGTCAACTGTTGACACCGGTCTACACCGGGTCGGCCGGATTTTATAAAATCTGAAAAATCTCAGAAAATGTCAGAAAGGAGAAAATATAATTTTAAGAAGAAATATGAAAGCAGAATTCAGAAATTTAATTCCAATTGTAAACTAAAATTCCTGGAATCAACCAGTGATACTGGCTGACACAAAATCCAGGGGAATTTTGATAAATTTAGAAAATCTCAGAAAAAGTATTTAGATAGAAAATGTAATTTTAGAAGTTACAAGAAAGCCGTTTTTAGAATTTCAATTCCGTTTGTAAATTAAAAATCTGATAATCGAGCAGCGGTATTGGTCGACCCCGGTTTTGAAGATTTACAACTTAACTAAAGAAAATTTCAGAAAATCATGAAAATCAAGAATATTGGAAAACGATATTTAAAACTGAAACCGGTCAAATCAGAATAGCAGAAATATCAAATCGAGTAATACTCTAGGATCGAACTCCCGGTTCAGACTAGGGCTGACTCCGAGTCCACGAATCCAGATTCACAACAAAACGATCATATAAATAATTCATAATACAAAACAAATACTGAAACCAAATCAAAAAATACGATCGAAAATATGAATACGCAACTAAGTACGTATTCCGGGAGCGGGGTGTTACAGATATATTGGTGATGGCTTGCCTTATTAGATACCTTGACCTGATACTTGACGATCAGGATGACTATGGAGACTAAGTTCATGATGACTATTGAGACTATGAGTAGACAAATTGGCTATTGTTATATGCAACAGGCATATGAGATATTGATCAGTTCCATATGAGACTGGCTATGAGTATTATCTAGTTCTGTTTTTTTATTGATTCATTTTTTTGAAAATTACTGGGAAAATATTTCAGACCGTAACATATACATTGTTCTATTGTTCTACCGTTTACACGGTAATATTATTCACATTATTATTGTTACATTGATATTGTTATTATCACCGTATCATCCCAGTAATCGAAATAACATGGATATTGATTGTTATAAATGATAATGTAAATTGACAACTTATACTGGGATTGGAGAAATTGATGGAGGAGACAACGTCTGTATTTTGGGTAGACCTAGGATACAGGTTGCGCAGCCGAGATACGGTTCCACTGCAAGGTTCCGGGGGATGATTGACATCCCGTATTGTTCATATTGTCATTGTTATTGACACATTGTTATTGTTATTATTATTGACTACCTAGCGGTAGGACCTGGTTCAGCGCCAGGTGATTGGGCCGTGGTTCCGGGTATGTACGAAATCCATCTAAAGCATGGACAATGTCTCCAACCAATCAGTTTTAATAACTTAGGACCCTGATTGACACGTGTGATAGACGTAGTATGGGATGCGTCTATTACAGGTGGCAGTTGGTTTCGCTGACATAATTAATAATGATAAACTGTTATAATATATTGTGACTGACCTTAATCACTTGATTGTACATATAGATAAGCTATGATAGACATATGTTTGTACACATGACCAGATTTGTGTACCAGACTAGTGACATATGCTAGGTTAAACATTTTGACATTAGTCATTTCCTTTTGTCATAAGATCAGTTATATATCGTTCATATCTTATCTTGGCATTGATTATCTTATTATCCTTCATTTCAGTTATCATGTTTTCATTGTTTATGTTGTTGTTATGCACGAGCACCTTTCTCTTTACACACACACACATACACACTCACTAGGTCGCTTCTGACGACCCTGGATTGGACATTTTTATATTGTTCAGGTGATCTGTGATTGTACAGAGGAGCTGGACTCTCTTTCTTTTGATTTTGATATTCTTGTATTTCTATATTCCTGCATTATTCTTTGATTCTTGTATATCACACTTAGCTTCTATTCCATTCCTTATTTCATCTGGGATCATGTGTAGTCATTATACGTATTATTGCAGTGATCGTTAATATTATAGTTTAGATTTATAGCTTGTTCAGGTTACTTTAGGCTTAGTGTGTATACGTGGGGTATTTTTCTCGCGTATATACGTCGTCGACTCTCGTCGTGACTCCGTTTCCACGTATTTGGGAAGCGGGGCGTGACAGGTTTCTTGGTATCGAGCCAGGTTCGACATAAAACGGACTTGATTCTTATCGGTAACTTGAACGAGTTATAATTACACTGCAATATACATATACTGTCCAATGATATTGACTCCACTTGGAATTGACTGTCCTCCCTTTGAAAATCTATCTCTTTGATCTTTCGATCTCTCTGATTGCATCTCTTCTTCTAGAGTAATCTTAGTTCCATCTTGATTCCTATTCCTCTTGTCGATTCTATTTTCTGATTATATTTCTGGAATTGGTCACTCCATATTGAAGCTGGTAGCAGAGATCAGAGCGCGCAGCGAATCGAGGTGTCCCGGCGAGGCGACGTGGAAGATTGTTTGTTTCTCTCTTGACTTTGATTCTTTTATCATTCCCTACGTTATTGAAATTTCGAGGACGAAATTTTTATAAGGTGGGTAGAATGTAATATCCCCTAACAGATATACTGCATTTCTACTTTTATTAATTTTATTTAGATTTACTTATTATTATTGATTAATTTATTTTATACAGGTGTATAAATATATGTGCATACATATTAAGTGCATATGTTTTTTATTTGCATTTTATGCAAGTATATATATGCATTATATTTTATACATTATTATTAGTCTTACTATTATTATTATTATGTTATTGTTTGTATTATTCTTAATTGATCCTCTTTTCTAACCCATAATTCAATTATCTAATAAACCATAACCTATTTAACTCATACCCAAAAATAAAGTTAAATAAAACAAAAATAAATAAAGAAATAAAGTTTAAACAAAAAAAAATATAATTATATATAATTGTGTGCTTAAATTGTTTATTCCAAGTTTTGAACTCTTGTCCTTTTACCAAATCTTAATACCTAAACCATAATGCCACATTGGCGTGTGGTTAGGTGGAAAATCTAAATTATTTAAATAAATCTAAAGCCAAATCTAAATTTCAAATTCTAACTAAAAGATCTCAAGAGATCTTTAGGGATCTTATCTTAACAACCTGATTGCTAAAAATCCTAAAAGATCCTATCCTGTAACTTTCTTCTCCTGCCTCCGGCAAAAAAAAAGAAAGAAAGAAAGAAAAAAAAGGGTTGGGCCGCAACTGGCCCAGGCCCAGGAAAAAAGAAAAAAGAAAAAGAAAAAAAGGCTGGGCCGCCATTGGGCCAGGCCCACAAACAAAAAAGAAAAATAAAAAGAAACAGAAAAAGGGAACTGGGTCGTCATTAGCCCAGCCCAAAGGGAAAAAAAAGAGAAAAAGAAACAAAAAAAAAAAAAAAAACTCGGGCCTGGTTCATGGGCCAGGCCAGACAGAAACTAGAAAACAGAAACAAAAGAAAAAAAAAAAAATTCAGAGCCCATATTTAGAAGCCCAGTTTCAATTTAGCCCAAATATTTGGGTTCTAATTCATTTTTAATCCGACCCAAATACAAAACAGACCTGTTAACTTATTGAAAAATAATTATTTGTGGCTAGATAAAAATTTGAAAAAAAATAATTAAAAATATGGATAAATATCTACATAATCCCTAGAACCTACTGAAAAATTTTGGGGTAATTGCAAATCATATTGGACTGAAATACTATTTTCTAAGTTGACACCTGCTACTTCAACATTCAGACCCGTTAAAGAAATTGCATGTTTTTAACCATTTAAACCCTACAAAAATCAGTAAATAAAATCTAAATAAAACTTGGTCTTTTTACTTTCAATAAAATCCCATAAATTCTCATAAATTCACAAAAATAAATTCATTGATATACTTTGATATACAAACATGTTTGAGTAAAAATCAAAACATGTTACAAACATTTTGAACTATTTTTGTGATAAGAAAATTTGGCTTAAACAAAAATATGTTTTTTCAAAAACGATTTTTCCAAGACTTCTCCAAATGTAAAATAAGATATATTAAACCCTTTTGAAGCTTTGTGTGTATGGATATGATCCACTACACATATATGATGAAATATCTATGTTTTGACAATAAACTCTAAAATAAGTTTTGATAAAACACACGTATATTTGAAGCTTAAAAACTAAACCGGTATTTTTCAAAATAAAAAATCTTTTATGAAAACACATATAAATCTGTGTGTGAGTGTATATGAACTTGAGCAATCCACCAACTAATCTATCCTTTACATTTTATCTAAAAATAAAATCTTGACACTTACAAAACCTGACACAAGTCTTCTTGAAAATCTTCTCTTGAAAAATCTTCTTCTCCTTCTTAACTTGGTCCAAACCTTGATCCAATGAGCTAGACTCCTCTTGAGTACTTGATGCAATCTTGCGAGCTCTTGAATTAACATGTGCTAGCTCCAAAACTTGACTTTAAATTCTTTGTTGAAGCTAAACACCAACTAAGATCTTGATCAAATATCTAAGACTAATTAAACACAAGATCATTAGTATTATAACTACATGAGTTAATCATCATCAAAAACTAGAGCAATGAGCCTTCGACCAACAATCTCCACCTTTTTGATGATGACAAAACTCATGGAGTTAAATATGCATGGATTAAAGATAAGCTTAATAGAAGCTCCCCCTTAACTCATGCATACCAATAAACAATAAGATATTCATTAAAGTGCATAAAACTAAACACACACACACACACACACACACACACACACATATGCATAAACAAGAAGATAAACATGCATAATATAAATCATCAAATATTTCTCCCCTTTTTGTCAATAAACATGCATATATAAAACAAATACCTCTCCCCTTTTTGTCAAATCATCAACAAAGGGGCGAAAACGAATCAAACGATAAGGATATATATGTCTGTGTGTGTGTGTGTGTGTGTGATATGCATTCATGAAGAAGAGAGACGTGAAGTTAGCTCCCCCTGCATACATGCATTACATGAAGAAGGGATAACAAAACTCTAACTCACATAAAGCGTACTATACAATGTATAAGTGGAGATGTTAAGCTCCTCCTACACACGTGTACCATATAAAGAAGAGATGTCAAGCTCCTTAATATAAGATACACTCAACATGAATATATATATAGAAGAGATGTTAAGCTCTCCTTGTATATAGGCAATTCATAGCAAAAATTTGAAATCACTTTAAAACAAATTTTGAAGCCTCTTAAGTAACAAAATAAATTTTGAGATACCATTTGAAAGTAAACAAAATTTTAAGATTCCAATGAAAGTAAAACATTTTGTAATTTTGATACCAATTGAAATATATAGTAAATTTTGATACCAAATAAAATGTCAATTGAAAAACCATTGAAATCTATTGTAAATTTGATACCAAATAAAAAGTCAATTGAAAATACCAATTGGAAACAATGCATAAGCTTATAAAGATACCAATTTATTTTTAATTTTAAGTCAAACTTAGCATAAACATAATTTGTGCTTTAAACATGTAATGGATATTGTAAATCAAGCACAATCAAAACATATATATATGTATGAAAAAGAAAATACCATTTGAAATTGATATTATTTGAGATTTTGAAACATACATATAAAAAAAATATGAGTATACAAACATAAGATTCTATAAAGAACATGTGTATAACTCATAACTATCCACCCTATTCATGCACATGTTTAAATAGATTTTCAATTTGAGCATACAAGATATGATCGCCCATCCAACCGCCTTTAAGGGTAGAAGTTTTCAAAAATAAGATTTGAAAATAGTTGTATTTTGAAAACACTACCAAATGAAGGATAAATAACTAGTTAAAGTAATTTTTAAAAAACTAGTTAAAGATCCTTCAAACAAGAAACCAAATCATATATATCTCATGAAACATACTAAAAACACAAGAGATGATACTCGAAATCTATAAAACTCAAAAATTCTCATGAAAATAATGTCATGAGTAAACAAATGAAGTGTGAGTGCACAATAATCATGTAAATAGCATTTTCATGAAAATGATCAATAAAGCTCAAAATAAACATGAATATCTTTTATCAAAAGCATAAAATGTATTTTTCATTAAAATCAAACTTCAAAGGTACATGTATGTTTTATCCAAAACTAAAAATATACATACATATCCTAAACACAAAAGAGTCTATAATATAATTTGCATGAGGGCAAGAGACTCAAGGATATACATGTATATCTATTAGTTTTAGACAAGAATAACATATACATGAAGCAAAACATGCATAAGAATAGGGAAAACAAGTTAAAATGCACGAAACATCAAAACTAAGCTATACTAGTACATCTAATAGGTACAAATGAGCAATTAAGTACAAACATACAATAATCAAATATGGCTCACTAGTTGTACGAGTATATGCACAAGTTTTAATAAAAATTCACATTTAAACATGTAATCAAAACATGAAGTGTAAAACCATAAACAAACATGATTATTAAGGTAAATGCACGTGTTTTAGAGTAATGATATACACAATAACTAAACTAAAGTGAGGACAAAAAATATGGATTCATATAAACATGGGTGTATCTCAATTACTATGCATGTATGTCATAAGTCTAAATAACATGGCATTTAATAACAATCATGAAAAATATGCTAAAAATCAATAATCTAAAAGCATGTCAACAAATAAAGAGTTAGAGATAGTTACCAAAACCATTAGGGCACATCTCTATATCTCCAAACCATGGTGGTCCTTCCACCAAACTTTCTTGATAGTGATGCATCAATTGTATGTCCATCTAGCCCATGCATCCACCACCAAGGCACCAATTCTCTCACGTCATGTGAAAGCTCACACCTACATCAAACACAAGAGGTGGGGACTTTGGTACCCATTTTCTTTTAGGTTCACGGGGGTTAGCATTATTCGAAACTCAAATATTTTTATTAGCAAAATTTATAAATTTACCTTATCATAACAAAACTTTGCTAAGTGGCCTTTGCGGCCGCAATGTGTACTACACTCTAGCATGCACATGAGAATGAGTGTGATCATGATGTGCAAAGTGTGCATATGTGTGCCGTGGGTGATGTGCATGAACATGTGGAGCTTGTCTTTTGAAACAAGGTTTCCAATTTATTATGATTGAATGCACAATTGCTTAGTGTTGTGCTCAAGCAATTTATTCTATTTTTTAAAATTTAATCTCATCTTTATCAATGATAGCATGAAGTGCATGGCAAGTATGAGAATCAACAATTTTTTTCTTTTTAGAACTATTTTCTTTTTCTTTTGAAACAATTTTCTTTTTAAAGAGTTATTTTCTTTCAAAGCAATTTCTTTTTCTTTTTCCACCAAGTTGATTTTATTTTTCAAAGAATTATTTCCTTCACAAAGATCATTTAATTTAGAAAGTAAGGAAATATTCTCCTTTTTCAAAGATTCATTTTCTTTAGAAATGTATTCCAATTTATTTTAAAAAGAATCTTTTTCTTTTGAAATGCACTCATATTTATTTTTCAATCTTTTATGGTCCTTTTTAAGCAATTTTTCAAGAAGTTGTTGACAAAATGAAGCAAGATCATCATATGACATGTCATCATCCTCATCAAGCTTGGATTCGGAATTTACCTCAAGGGGGTTATCCCCTTGGATCATGTAGCACAAGTTGGAAGCCTCATTCCATCATCCGAGTCACTACCCGCATAATATTGCTTTTGTTCACCAAGGGAGACTAAAGTGTGCCATACTACAAAAGCCGAATCAAAATTAGCAACCCTAGATAAATATTCATCATTTAGGGTAGATCTTAAAGCACGAAGGGCTTTTGCATTAGCCTCAAGGTTTTTGCCATTTAAACAATATGAATTTTTAATAGTGGCAAAATAAACATGAATACCTAAGGCTTTGAGGTACATTGACATCTTAACTTTTCAAATTTGGATGTTAAGAATATCAAACATGGGAGGTGACATAAAATTCATGTGTGTGTAAACAAATATTGTGATTAGCTAAAAAAGAGGATCTTTAACTCTAGATCGTTAGACCCGAATTAAGAGCACCAAGTTCTAATACCAATTGAAATCACCTAGAGGGGGGTGAATAGGTAACTACCTAATCTAATGATGAATTTATGCGGAATTAAAACTATTTAAGCAAACTAAAAACTATTACGCTAAACACACAAGGTATGACCTAAGAGTGTAGCCGAATTCCGGTGACGGGTTCTGGACTATCTCCTCAAGATTTGTCTAGATAAGAGTTGAGGTGTCGCTATAGCTCTCTTGGTTGAATACAAGTGTGACAAACAATCTCAAGCATATAACAATTTAAGCACAAATATATCAAGCAAGTAATGAATATGAACAATAAGATCATGCAAGATATAAACAAAAGTGAGAGATAGAGAGAGCAATCGCAAACACGGGAGTGTTTCGAGGTTCGAGCACCCTTGCTCTATGTTCCCGCCTTCACCACTATGAAGGATTTTCACTAAAATCGATCCCACCGGATCACTCGGTGCCGCAACACCTACAACGAGTTCACACTAGAACTCCTTGGACTCACTAGTCCCTCTCTTGTTCCTGCAAGAACTACACACACAAGCACACTAGCTTGCCGAGGCCGCACCTCTACACCAAGCTCCCACAAGAACTCGAAACAACACGAACCCGAAAGTTCGCCTCCTCAAATACAAAGATTAAACACTTTGGTGATCTCAACATTTTGATCACCTAAAACTCTCTCACAACAAAGATTCCTATAGGATTGATGTAGCAATGGATAGCTCAAGTATGTGTGAGAAAAACTTGGATAGAATGTGGTGAAAAACTCAAAAAATCTCTTTTTCAAAACACTCTTGAAAAACTTTCCTTTTGATATGGAAGTATTTGACTTTAAAACAAGTGGAGATAAACACTTAGAAAGGTAGGAAAAACTAGCTTGAAAACCTACTTCAAATCTTTTTCAAAAAGTCCAAGGAAACCCCAATTTATAAGCTCCCAAAATATGGCCGTTGGAGGCTAACTCAGCAGGAGATCCTGTTGTCGGTCGACCGCCCGGTCGACCGCCAACGGTCGGATTTTCGACCGTTGGGAAAAGCGGTCGACCGGCCGGTCGACCGTAAAACTGGGCTAGACCTAGCGGTCAACCGCCCGGTCGACCGGGGCCATTTACAGAGAGCAGAAGCTCTCTGGCGGTCGACCGGCCCTTGGCTATGCACATTAGTGCACATCGGTCGACGCCCGATCGACCGACTTCTGGAGCGGTCGACCGGCCGGTCGACCGGCAGAAGGCCTGGTAAGTAATTTTTCAGGGATTAAAACTTGGTTGTTTTACCTTCAATAAAATCCCAAAATTCTCATAAATTCTAAAAAAATAAATTCATTAATATACTTTGATATACAAACATGTTTGAGTAAAAATCAAAACATGTTACAAACATTTTGAACTATTTTTGTGATAAGAAAATTTTAGCTTAAATAAAAATCTGTATTTTTCAAAAACGATTTTTTCAAAACTTCTCCAAATACAAAACAAGATATTTTAAACCCTTTTGAAGCTTGGTGTGTATGGATATGATCCACTATACATATATGATGAAATATCTATGTTTTTGACAATAAGCTCTAAAATAAGTTTTGATAAAACACATGTATATTTTGAAGCTTAAAAACCAAACCGATATTTTTCAAAACAAAAACTCTTTTATGAAAACACATATAAATCTGTGTGTGAGTGTATATGAACTTGAGCAATCCACCAACTAATCTATCCTTTACATTTTATCTAAAAACAAAATCTTGACACTTACAAACCTGACACAAGTCTTCTTGAAAATCTTCTCTTGAAAATCTTCTTCTCCTTCTTAACTTGGTCCAACCTTGATCCAATGAGCTAGACTCCTCTTGAGTACTTGATGCAATCTTGATGCGTGAGCTCTTGAATCAACATGTGCTAGCTCCAAAGCTTGACTTTAAATTCTTTGTTGAAGCTAAACACTAACTAAGATCTTGATCAAATATCTGAGACTAATTAAATACAATATTATTAGTACTATAACTACATGAGTTAATCATCATCAAAACTAGAGCAATGAGCCTTCGGGCCAACAAGTTGGACACTAGCGGTGGGTTCTGGTGGTGAGGAGGAGCCGATGTCCTCTGTGGTATGTGACTGATCGTTAGAGGGTGGGGAGGCCGTGCCCCCAGCGATTCTGATGGACTTTCCCTTGGATGTTTCGCTCTTGATGGCTCGCTTCCTTGGGTTATAATTGATCTGGTAGAGGTTTTTTATGAGGATTTTTTGATTTTTTTGGGAAGAGATCTCAATGAAAGAACCAATTTGTGGTGGAGATTTTCTGACACAATTGATAGAACAGTTAATCTCACACCACAAGCAAAAATGTCTCTCAATTTCTCTGTGATAATTGAAAATTTCAGCACGGTAAACAGACAGAAGCAAAGGATTTTTACATGAAAATCCAAATTGAGAAAACCATGGGAAGGAGGGAGAGAATTCACTATGGTTCAAGGTTACAATGAATTCTACGGAACATTCTTGTGTTTCCACTTCTTGTATGTGATACCTTTTCTCGATGGATGTCCAAGTGCATAAATACTCTGTAGCGTTGTGATTGAGAACGTGGATATTTCGGATCTCCAAAACCGCATGATTTGTTGGGATTGACGTGCAGATATATCACCCAATATTCATAGTTGTCCCCATTGAAATAAGGGCGTTGAAATATTTAGAACATGGGGACAGTCTGATAACGTAACTGACTCCGTGAATCAGGGAATTCAGCCACTGAGTCGTATCCAGCGTGGAGGTTGGAGTCTCCATGGAGGGCCTTTGCTGTGGGGTCGGGGCTTCCAACTAGTGAGATGATTCCATCCGAGTTCAATATTCAGGTGAACGATCTCAGATAGATGTGGTCCTTGAGGGACCTAACAGTTGCGGACGTCGGAGAGGGACCTCGGGTCGGAGAGGGACCTGACAGTTACAGACGTCGGAGAGGGACCTCGGGTCGAGGGTGGACTCGGGGAAAGGTCTGAGACGACTTTCTCCTCAGACCCGCAATGATCCAGCTGGTATGTCGAGTTTGTTATTCGCATGAGATACTTCTGATGCTGTGAAACACATGTCACGATTTTAATGAGAATCAAAATCTGATCACTACACTAGCAAAATATGTTGGAAATAAAATAGATTTAATGCGGAATAATAGCCATGGATCAACAATCATATACATCTCAAGGGAATTAATCAAGTGCATAATTGAGCAATACTTTAAATCACCATACCTGAAGCCATTGGTGAAGAGTGGATGAAGGTTGGAGAAGACTTTGATTCCTTCCTCTTGATTCTGCAAACCCTAACGCAAAGGATCCTCTTTTCTCTGTCTCCTTTTCCTTGCACAAACTCACTGTTTCTTTTCTGATGTGTTTCCCAAATGAATGAGCGTGAGATTGTTTTTCTTTGCAGGAGGAGAAAAGTGGGTCGCACATTTACAATTAGACCCCTTGAAATAAAACCTTTACATCATGGTACCCTTTATATTTCAAGAGACCATATAACTATATAAATGTGACTATAATATGGCCATCCTTAATATCAGTCAACTTTAATAGGAATCCAATGCAAATAATCAAGGTTAAGTGGGCCACCTTTATATGAGATTAACATTCTCCCACTTGGACCACTAACCGATTAGGTTAAAACTTTAGAAAACAAATAAAAGAAAAGACTCATTTGAAAATCATTTTGACTCCATTGGATTCCATACTGAAAAACTTGACACGTGATCACGAATTTAAAAAAACAACAACTGATAAGCCCAAATATGAAATACCGTAATACTGCAATTAGTTTGGACTACCAATGCGAGTCATAGCGGTTATACAACATCCACGTCATACTCCCTTCTATGTACCAAACATTGATAACCCTTACTAATTGAGTCCATAACCAAAATGACCCCTGTAATTGTCTTGTAAAGACATTTCCTGTTTAACAAACATCCATACATAATATGTGCACACATAATTGGATAACAGGAAACACAGAAACAGAACTTTTATTTGTACAATAATGTCAATTACATAAGTACCAAAATACACATTTACAGATTGCCCAAAAGACCCATTCTTACAACATGTTCCTTAAATGTCTTTGGAGGCAATCCCTTTGTCATTGGATCAGCAACCATTAAAGTGATACTTAAACTTACAATTGACACTTTCTGTTTCTCAACTCTTTCTCTAACCACCAAGTACTTAAGTTCTATATGTCTAGAACCATTAGAGTACTTACCATTCTTAGAGAAGAATACGGCTGCTGTATTGTCACAATATATCGTCAGCGGCCTGGCAATAGAGTCAACTACACCAAGTGCTGAGATAAAATTCCTTAGCCATAATGCATGATTTGTGGCCTCAAAACAAGCTATGAACTCAGCCTCCATCGTGGATGAAGCAATAATGGACTGCTTCACACTCTTCCACGAGATTGCCCCACCTGCTAGCAAGAAAATAAATCCTGAGGTAGACTTCCTGCTATCTGGGCAACCACCAAAATCTGAGTCTGAATAGCCGATCACCTCCAACTGATCTGATCTCCTGTATGTGAGCATATAGTCCTTTGTCCCTTGAAGATACCACATAACCTTCTTAGCCAACTTCCAGTGCTCCATTCCTGGATTGCTTTGGTATCTTCCCAACATCCCAACAGCAAAAGCTGATATCTGGCCTGGTACAAGTGCTTGCATACATCAAGCTCCCAACAGCTGATGCATACGGAACTTTCTGCATTTGACCCTTTTCTATGTCATTTCTGGGACACTGGCTACCACTTAATCTGTCACCCTTCTGAATGGGTGCAGGACTGACTGAACACATTTCCATATGAAATCTTTCCAAGACTCGATTGATATACCCTTTCTGAGACAATCCTAGCAATCCTTGAGATCTATCCCTGAAGATCTCTATGCCAATAACATAATTTGCCTCACCCATATCAACCATCTGAAAATTCTTGGTAAGATAGCTTTTAGTTTCATACAGCAAACCAAGATCACTACTGGCTAACAAGATGTCATCTACATACAGAACCAGAAAAATAAACTTGCTCCCACTGATCTTTAGATATATACACTGATCAACAGTGTTTTCTGTAAATCCAAAAGAGGTAATGGTATCGTTAAACTTTATATACCATTGCCTGGAAGCTTGTTTAAGTCCATATATAGATTTCTTTAATTTGCAAGCCAAGTGTTCTTGTTCTTTAATTGCGAACCCTTCAGGTTGCTCCATGTAGATATCCTCATCCAAATTTCCATAAGAAAAGCAGTTTTCACATCCATTTGATGTAACTCCAAATCATAATGAGCTACAAGTGCCATAATGATTCTAAGAGAATCCTTCTTTGATACTGGAGAGAAGGTCTCTGTATAGTCAATGCCTTCTTTCTGAGTGAAACCTTTGGCCACAAGTCTAGCCTTATATCGTTCGATATTGCCTTTAGAGTCGCGCTTGGTCTTAAAGACCCATTTACACCCGACTTTCTTACAGTTATAAGGCAATTCAACGAGATCCCAGACTTGGTTTTGGTCCATAGATTTCAACTCATCTTTCATAGCATCAACCCATTTACTAGAATCATTGCATTCTATGGCTTGTGAAAATGAAACTGGATCTTTATTAATCCCAATATCATAGTCAGATTCCTGTAGATATACCACATAATCATCTGAAATGGCAGATCTTCTTTCCCTTTGAGATCTTCTCAAAGCTACCGGTTGTGGTGGTTCTACAATATTTTCAATGGGAATATCTTCATGGAGTGGTGAACCAACATTAACTTGTTGTTCTGGTATCTCAACTTGATGATCAAGCTGAGGGACAACAATTTCTCTTGAAGGAAAGGGTATTGGGATATTTACCCTTACCACTTCAAGATCTACCTTTCTTGGTTCAGCACTCCCACTAATTTCACCATTTTTCAGGAATCTGGCATTACCAGTTTCAACTATTCTTGTACTATGGTTAGGACAATAAAATTTGTATCCCTTAGACTTATCTGGATAACCAATGAAATACCCAGATATTGTTTTTAAGTCTAATTTCTTTTCTTGTGGATTATATATTCTAGCCTCTGCTGGACAACCCCAAACATGTAAATGTCTTAAACTGGGTTTCCTACCAGTCCACAACTCGAAAGGAGTTGTTGGGACAGCCTTACTAGGAACCCTGTTCAAGATATACATAGCAGTCTTTAAGGCTTCATTCCACAATGAATTGGGTACATTAGAGAAGCTCATCATGTTCCTAACCATATCCATAAGTGTTCGGTTCCGCCTTTCAGCAACACCGTTCTGCTGAGGCGTACCTGGCATTGTGTATTGAGCACAAATGTCATGCTTTTCTAGAAATTTGGCAAATGGACCAGGATGTTGTCCTGACTCATCATATCTACCATAAAATTCACCACCTCGATCTGATCTTATGATTTTAACCTTTCTATCTAATTGTCTCTCGACTTCTATAATGAACACCTCTAGGATGTCAACAGCCTGAGACTTTTCATTAATTAGATACACATAACCATAACGTGACAGATCATCTATAAAGGTAATGAAATATCTCTCTCCAGAAAACATGGAATGGAGAGTGGTCCGCAAATATCTGTATGAATTATTTCCAGGAGTTCTTTACTTCTTGTGGCACATTTCTTAGTGTGTTTGGTTTGCTTTCCTTTTATGCAATCCACACACACATCAAAATCAGTGAAGTCTAGGTTATCCAAAATCCCAGTCTTCACTAATCTTATAATTCTATCCCTGGAGATATGCCCCAGTCGCCTATGCCACAAGATTGAGGATTTTTCATTTATTAAGCCACGTTTTATACCAACATTCGAATGCAGAGATAATAAAGATTGTGCAAACTCATCATTCAATGAAATTTTATATAAACCATCACATAAAATTCCATGTCCAACCGGAATTGAATTATACATTAAAGAGAGTTTTCCACAACTAAACAAAACAGAATATCCAAAAACATCTAATTTGGATAAAGACATTAAGTTTCTTGAAATCGAAGGTACATAAAAAGTATCCTCAAGATCCATCTGATGACCCGTCTCCAAGAGTAGTCGATAAACACCAACATATTCGACCTCCACTTTGAGACGGTTCCCCATAAAGACGAATCTCTCACTTTCCTTCGGTTTCCTGGTTGTAAGGAATCCCTGCATTGAATTAGTTATATGAGTTGTGGCTCCAGAGTCTATCCACCAAGTATTAGAAGGAACTTCGGCAAGATTTGATTCATAACATACAAAAGAAAGATTTGTACCTTTCTTTTCGAACCAAGCTTTCCTCTTGTTGCAGTCCTTCTTCACATGTCCTTTTCTGCCACAGAAGTAGCATTTGACAGTGAAAGCTTTTCTATGACCTTGGCTACTTTCCCCATGGTCATTTCCTTTCTTTGATGGAAATCTCTTACCTCTTCCATATTTACTTTCTTATGGATACCTCCTGAAGTTACTGCCAACACTGAGTGCTGTCCTTCTTGCCTCAGTCTCACTTCCTCTTAAACACACATACCAGTTAGCTCATTCAAGTTCCACTTATCCTTATGAGTATTGTAGTGGATCTTGAATGGCCCAAACTGTGAAGGAAGTGAGTTGAGGATGAACTGTACTAAGAAGGACTCATCCACCTTCATTCCCAGTGATCCTAGCTTAGCAGCCTTATCAGTCATATTTAGAATGTGTTGTTGAACTCCTCTATTACCATCATATTTCATGGTGGTAAGTTCAGCCATGAGGGTGCCAGCTAATGACTTATCTGCAGACTTAAAACGGTCTTTAACCGCACTTAATAGTTCAGATGCATTAGTTGTAGGAGGGAGTGAAGTCTTGATGTTATTAGCTATGGTCATCTTTATGAACATAAGACTGAGCCTATTAGACCTTTCCCAAGCTTTGGCATGGCTGACCTGTTCTGCTGTACTCTCAGCAGTCACTTCATCAGGTTTGTCAACTGTTAGAGCCATGTCTAGGTCCAAAACACCCAGTGTAAACTGTACATGTTCAAACCACTCTGAAAAGTTGGTACCATCCAAGGCTGGAATGCTAGTGGCATGAGTGTGAAGGGAAGTAGGGACGTTCACTGAAACATAATAGGACATTGCTCACATTAGGGCCACAAATCAATACAAGTTTTAAATTTAATTAAGATGAACTATTGATATCACTTTGATTTCTCCTTTGGACGAAACCTAAGCATATCCAGTGTTCACTCTTTAGGTGAGAACTTTTATCACCTATGTAGGTCTAATATAATTTATGTCACTTAGTTAGTAAGTCATGTTACCTTTGGGTATCCAATTCCACACCACTAAGTTACATAAATTACACTATCCTACCCCGGTTCATAATTATTTGAAAGAGACTTTCCTTTGGGCCAGTCCCAATCTCCTAACTAGAACCGCCATCGAGAATATTATTGTCTTTTATGTCTTCCTCATTGACAAGTCTTTTATGTAGTTGTATATTCATAAGGTTTACTAACATAGGTCACTTTGGCAACTACTAAATCAATAAGCCTTATGAATACTAAACTAACCAATAATATTCTCTAATCCTTTATTTGAGTAAAGCCATAATACCTCAATATATTACTTGACCAAGCATCAATCAATACTAACACAACAACTTAAATGTGTAATATACATTAATGATTGAATATTAACAAGTATTAGTCGACTACAAGGAAAGATTAGTCGACTTGGGTCAAGTCAAGTCGACTACACATTAGGTCTAGTCGACTAGTGCAAAAGAAAATTAGTCGACTATACCCATATTATTAGTCGACTACAAACTTTATTAGTCGACTTCACATTTAATTAGTCGACTCCTGAATCCAACAGAAAGTTCTCAACTTTCGGGTCACCGAATTAGTCGACTTGGAAAATATGATTAGTCGACTATAACCTAATTAGTCGACTAGTCATAAAATCAACTAAAAATCTAGTCGACTCCTGCGGCAAACAGAGACTTTAAAACTTTCTGGAAAAGGGAATTAGTCGACTATACGATGGGATTAGTCGACTAATAGTCGACGAAGCAGTTATCAAAGGCAGTTCCTGCTTAGTCGATTTTAATCCCAAAATTATCAAAAATTAGGGTTTTCAATTCCTTTGATTTTGATCCCAATTTAATTGCATAATTAGAAGAATATGAACATGATATTAGGGCTATTAAATCCTCTACAAATTCTACAATTAAAAGATCAAAAATTCGATTTTATGAATTGTTAATCAAAAACCCTAACTTTCCATAATTCCTAAATCCAAGATGTATTGATTCTTTAAACACGGCTCTGATACCAAATGTTGGAAATAAAATAGATTTAATGCGGAATAATAGCCATGGATCAAGAATCATATACATCTCAAGGGAATTAATCAAATGCATAATTGAGCAATACTTTAAATCACCATACCTGAAGCCATTGGTGAAGAGTGGATGAAGGTTGGAGAAGACTTTGATTCCTTCCTCTTGATTCTGCAAACCCTAACGCAAAGGATCCTCTTTTCTCTGTCTCCTTTTCCTTGCACAAACTCACTGTTTCTTTTCTGATGTGTTTCCCAAATGAATGAGCGTGAGATTGTTTTTCTTTGCAGGAGGAGAAAAGTGGGTCGCACATTTGCAATTAGACCCCTTGAAATAAAACCTTTACATCATGGTACCCTTTATATTTCAAGAGACCATATAACTATATAAATGTAACTATAATATGGCCATCCTTAATATCAGTCAACTTTAATAGGAATCCAATGCAAATAATCAAGGTTAAGTGAGCCACCTTTATATGAGATTAACAAAATATGTTTATAGCATTACACGAATCTCTCGTATAGACGCAAAAATATGCAATATTTGTAAAAAAATGATTTCATCAATGTGCTACAGGAGCACTTACAAAGTCAAAAAATCAGTACACTGGAGAATTCTTCTCTTCATCCATGCCGAGCTTGCTGTGGCTGCAACCAGTTACAATGACAGAAAGAAATATACAAGTCAGACATAAATTACCAATTCCATCACTAATTTATTGAGTTCTATACCGTGAACTGATAAAATAAAAAGCAATTACCAATCCTTGTAGCACCAATCCGGACCCCATTGTGCTACAATGATACGTACTAAGCATAGCATTTGGTAATGCCAAAGCTTACACTCCTTGTAGCACCAATCCGGATCCCTTGCTGCTGAAACAATGAGAGGAAGAAAATGGCAGAGATTTACAACGAGAATGCACCTCAATTTTCTTGCATCTCTTCTGCCGGAGAGGGGGGGGGGGGGGGTGGGGTTGGGGTTAAGAGAGGTACTCATAAAAAAAACAAAATATAGTTGCTATTTTAGACGAACCTCTCTAGTCATTGATTTCGCATCTAATTGTGTGAAAAATTGGATAAAATTAGATACAAACCAAATCAACAAGAGCAATAAAGATGTTGGCGCTTAGTAAAAACAAATCTTCAGAAAGAAAAACAACGTAGAGTTTGAGGCTTTAGTACAAAAAATCAGTCCATCAACCTGATCTCTAGAAATGTTGGCATTGCCCGATCATTGCTCTGATGCGTCTCTGCTCCCGGCGTCTGGGTTAGGAACCCTGGCAGGTCCCCGGGCAAATCCGAACCGTACACGTGCCCATCTTGGTCCGTTTCGTCTCCAGGTATCTCTTGTTTTCCTCAGTTATTGGGGATATTACAGGAACCCTCCCAATGACTGCCAAGCCGTAGCCCTTCAGGCCGATGAACTTTGCCGGGTTGTTAGTCATCAGTCTCATGGTGCACACGCCAATGTCCCTGAGAATCTGCTGACACCAAACGACACAAATTCGAACTTCCAGAGATCAAATTAGCAGAATTTTCTTGGATCCAGGACACTATTAGAACAGGGCACAACAAATATATCAGTATTCATTGTGCCCAGTTCTGATACCTGATAACATGCTTGTGTTTGATAACCCATAAAACAATGAAAACAGAAACAAACAAACAGACAAATTTGTTAGTGTTACTCTACTTTCATTCAAGCCAGTAGCATTAGATGCCATGGCTGAATCTGAGCTACTTGGGCAAAGAGTTGATCAAGAAAACATTGAATAGTTGAAAACAGTCTTTTTGAATAGTTGAAAATGGTCTTTTGCAGAAATATACAAGATGTTGGTAATACTGCTGGAGGTCCAATGCAAATACCAGAGTTTTGCGCAGAATAGTCACAAATAGCAAGAACAAAGCAAATGAGAAAGAAAGCGAGAAAAAACATATTTAATGAGGTTCGACAGTTGCCTACGTCCTCGGGACAAAAAGGGAGAGATATCTTATTCAAATCAATCAATTCAGGTTACAATTAATAGGGACAATATCCCTCTTTATACAAGCAGAGAGCCCACAAAGAAAAGAAAAGAAAAAAAGCTCTGAATTGCATCAGAAACGAACTCAAAATCCTACTTGAAAACAGCCCAGAATCTGTCGACAGCCAGGAGGGCCTGTCGACAGACTACACAACACCCAACTCTCGGGTTGCCGTTGTCAACAACCTCAACAGACTGAGCAACAGCTGTAGACATGCCTCAATGGCTTTCGACAGTCTATATAACTCCACTCTCTGTACATATCCAAGTATTAGCTGTCGACATCACTCAGGCTTGTCGATAGCGGTTCTCTACTCCAGTCTTCTACTGCTGCGGCTACTGCCATCAGTTTGTTTGGGTTAAAAAACCTTATCAAGTAGATTTTTACGCTCTCCCCACAATTCTCCACCTCGGTGAAGGTTTCTCAAATCTGAGCCGAACACAATGTATCACCATGTCGACTCAACCGAGCTACACCAATATGGTTGCCTACGTACCCTCTGTCCAGGAGATCAAGTCATTCGTAGTTCATCCAAACGAGCTCCACCGAACTCAAGCAACTGAAAGGTTATGAAGTAACTTCTTTCAATGCTAGAACTTTACTCCCGGAACAATCTTGGTAAGGATATCAGCTAGATTCTCCCTGGTGTGAATCTTTTTTAGCTCGATGTTACCCTCATCAAGAATCTCTCAAATAAAGTGGAACCTGATGTCAATGTACTTTATTCGTGCATGATAGACTTGATTCTTTGTCAAATACATATCGCTTATCCTATCATAGTTGATCCTCAATATATCCTGATCAATCTCCAAGTCGTCAAGCAACTCTTGAAGCAAAATTGCCTCTTTCATAGCCTCCGTCATGACCATATACTCGGCCTCTGTAGTAGACAAAACGAAAATAGATTGTAAAATAAAGCGCCAACTCACCTATGCTTGGGACAATGTGAATCATACCCCGTCGTAGACAAAGGCTTGTCAAGATCTCCTGCGTAATCGGAATCGACATATTTAATAATCTTTCTTCTCGTAGTATCATTCTCGAACACCAAACTAATATCTATGCTACCTTTGATGTTCCTAGAATCTACTTTACTGTCCCCCAATGACCTCTACTAGGATTGTGCATATATATGCTAACCATCGAGACAACTTGTGATAATCAAACATCGCACACACCATTGCATACATCAAACTACCAACTGCACTAGCATAAGGTACGGGAGACATATATTCACGCTCTTCAACATTAGTGAAAGACTTAGTAGCTTTTCATTTGAAATGAGGGGCCAACAATGCACTTACAGACTTTATGTCGCCATTGATGTTGAACTTCTGAAGTATCTTTTTCAAATACCCCTTCTGTGCCAAGCAAATCTTGCCACTTTTTTGGTCTCTCTCAATCTCCATGCCTAACACTTTTTTCGTCTCACCAAGATCCTTAATCTCAAATTCAAAAGGCAATTGTTTCTTCCAGTTATCAATACCAGATCTACTCTTAGAAGCAATAAGTATATCGTCAACGAACATTAGTAAATAAATATACCCACCACCCTGTAGTTTGTTGTAATAAACACAATTGTCAAATGGCTTCATGTGTACCTCTTGCCTCTCATGAAGCTGCGAAACACTTATACCACTGACTTTGGTGATTGTTTTAGCCCATAAAGCGATTTTTTAACTTGCATATCATATTCTCTTTTCATGTAGTCTTGAACCCCGTAGGCTGAGCGTAAAAATCTCCTTATCAAAATCGCCATGGAGAAAGGCGATATTCACATCGAGCTGATCAAGTTCCAACTCGTTCTATGCCACCAGTACCAAAAATATCTGAATCAATGAGTGATTTACAATATGTGAGAATACCTTATTGCAGTCAATGTCTTCTCACTGTGCGTAATTTTTAGTTACCAATCTGGCCTTGTAGCGTCCAATATCACCATCTAGAGATCCTTGCTTTTTCGTGAACACCCATTTACAGCCCAACAACCTTTTTTTCTTGAGCAATTCTGTCAATTCCCAAGTGCCATTCTTGTGAAGAGAGTTTGTCTCTTCCATCATGGCATCCTTTCACATTTTGGACTTCGAATAGATTTCAGCTTTCTTACGTTTAGACGGGATCACCTCCTCAATAATCGAAAGAGCACAGGTCACAATCATGTTAATAGTGAGCCATCTGAGATTACATGGATTTTTTCGGGTTCTTCCTACTGCAATCGAATCTTGAACATCACTCATAACCTGTCCTTGATTCTCATCATCATCAGCATCCTCATCAGCTACATAATCACCACCATGTGTCACCTCAGGTGTGATCTTGAATGATACTGAGCTATCTGGAGATGATGGAGCATCATCTCTCCACCTACTGCGATATCATATTGGTCTTCTCACTCTCCACCTATTGAGAGTCCGTAGACTTCACTGAATCCTCACCGAACGTGATATTCCTACTCAAGATGATCTTCTTGTCTTTTGGATTTTAAATTTTGTAGCCTTTCACACCTTTCTTGAAACCCATGAACACATAATTCCTCGCTCTTGGACCCCCCAACTTGTCTTCCTTGACATGGTAATGGGCTGGACAATCAAATATCCGAAGTGAGTTATAGTCTGGAGCAATCTTTTCCGACCATACTTCCAAAGGTGTTTATCTCCTATTGCAGACGAAGGCAACTTGTTAATAAGATGGCAAACATACGCCAATGCCTCGGCCCAAATAAATTTCGATTATCTGACATTGGATAACATGCAACGAATCTTCTCCAGCAAGGTCATATTCATCCTTTTGGTCATCCCATTTTGTTGCGATGTCCTCTCACAGTGAAGTACCTTTCTATGTCCTCATCGAGGCATAAATATAGGAAAAGATTGCTAGTGTACTTATCATCATTGTCTGAAGTACTTAGATTTTTCTTCTCGTATTCTTCTCCATATTCTTTTTCACTCCACAAACAATTCTAAGACTTCTTCTTTGTGTCTCATGGTACATAAAGTAGTGGTTACCTCAAATAGATATAGTCTTGGTAGGTCCCCAAACATCTATGTGAATATAGTCAAGAATCCCCTCGGTTCGCGGTGCCGAATTTCATCTTGATCTTCTTATCGATGACGCAATGCTTACTAAATTTCAATTTGCAGATCTTGACACCTTGCAACAAACCTTCCTTTACTAGATCTTACAAAGACTTTTCACCTATATGTCCGAGCTTCATGTGTCATAGCCGGGTACAATCATCATCTGAATCAATAGAAGTCATCACTTACCTTGTAACAGTATTACCCTTCAAGTAATAGATGTTATTGCATCAGACACTCTTCATCACAACCATCGAGCCTCTAAGCGTCTTGAGAATACCATCTCTAACAGATATCTCTAGACCCAATACTTTCAAGGCACCAACAGAGATAGATTTTTCTTTAATTGAGGTACATAGCTCACTTCTTTCAATTCCCGCACCAACCCATCAAACATTTTGCTAAGCACTGTACCTATCCCTTTCATGTTGCACGGATGATCATCATCCATTACGACGGATTAACCATTTAACTTTTCGAAATTAGAAAACCAATCTCTATTGGGACACACATGATTACTAGAACCCATATCCAATATCCAATCAGAATCACCTGAGTAGCCAATAATAGTAGTGATTGAGAATGGGAATACCGATGAGTCCGAATCAGATCCACCAACCTGTGAATTACTAGCATGTCTACTATCCACCTGTGCAAGATTTGCCTTGGGCTTTGACTCCTTATTCTTCCTTAGGCAATTAACTTTTCAGTGACCTTACTCTTTGCAGAAGGCGCCCTGATTCTTCAGATCCCTGAAACTAGCTCTGTACTTTGATATCTCATGATCACCTTTACTCTTTCGATTGGAACTTATATCTCTTACCATCAACCCTCATGCCGATGTACTAATGGAGGATTGTTTGTCTTTCCTTCTTAATTCATGAATATAGGGCAAAAGAAGCTTCATTATAGCTAATAATCGATTATTTATCGTTGATTAAGCTGATACTGAAGGTCTCGTAGTCCTCGTAAGGAAGAGAATTTAAAAGAATCAACATTTTGTCCTCGCCCTCGATCACCACATCTATGTTAGCTAAATCCCAAGAAGCTTCACGTAGTTATTTATATGTTTACCAATCGAGATACTTTTCTTCAATTGAAAGCGATAAAACCTTCTCTTTATGTGCAAGCGATTATCTATGCTCTTGGTCAAATACTTGCTTTCAAGGATCTCCTACATCTTCGCTAAAGTCTCGGTCATCACATGATACTTAATACCTTGTGTTAAACAAGATCTTATAACGCTGCACACTATTCTATTCATCTTATTCTAATCTTTTTCAAAAGTTTTCTTAAGTTTTTCCTCTAAATGTAGAGCATCTTTGAGATTTGATGTCGTAAGTGCATCCATCATTTCGCATCTCCACATGTCGAAATTGTTCATGTCATCAAACTTCACCACGTCAATCTTTGACCGGTGAATATTCAATGTTTTCACCTCGGGTTGACTATATGCGGCCATCTATTCCAACAATTCCAACAAAGCAATGCGAAAATAATTAGTGAAAATAAATCCAAATAGATAAATATCTAATCTTTACCTCTAAATGAAACCGTCGATAAGTTTCCAAAGCGATCTGCTCCAACTCCCCTCGCAAAACTCAGAAAGCTCTGACACCACTTGTTGAAAATAATACCAGAGGTCCAATGCAAACATCAGAGTTTTTCGCATAACATTCACAAATAGAAAGAATAAAGCAAACGAGAAAAAAAGAGAGAAAATGCAAATTTAACGTGGTTTGACAATTGCCTACATTCTCGAGGCAGAAGGAGAGAGAAATCTTATTCAAATCAATCAATTTAGATTACAATCAATGGGGACAATACCCCTCTTTATATAGGCAGAGCGCCCACGAAGAAAAGAAAACTAAAGCTCTAAATTCGGATTAGAAATAAACTCAGAATCCGACTTGAAAACTGCCCAGGACACGTGTCTGTCAACCCGACTTTCGGGTTGCCGCTGTCGATAGCCATGAGGGGCTTGTCGACAGGCCTCAATGACTATCAATAGTCTGTATAACTCCACTCTTTATATATACGTATTTAAGTATTAACTGTCGATAGCACCCATGCCTGTCAACAGTGATTCTCTGCTCCAGTCTTCTACTGCTGCTGCCGCCACCAGTTTGGGTTAAAAAAACTCTATCAACTAGATTTTCTCTCTCTCTTCCCACCCAAGAGACCCCACAAAAGATATTGGAGATCAACTTTACTTCAATCCCGTTTTTTATCCTTCGCTGCCTAGTTTCTTCTAAATTTTAAAGAAATTATGCAATGGTTGGAAAATGGTTCACGGAAATAGAGATGACCAAAACAGGTGATGAATGAAAGAGACAGCTCATAAAAACTTACCTGAGCACCAATCCCATAATCACGAGCATCAACAGCCAAGCCAAGTTCAAGATTAGCTTCAACCGTGTCATGTCCTAGATCCTGTAAATTATATGCACGAAGCTTGTGACCCAGTCCTATGCCTCTGCCTTCGTGACCCCGGAGGTAAACAAGAACTCCTCTACCAGCCTGTTCGATGAGTTGCATTGCTAGGTCTAGTTGGCTTCCACAATCACAGCGTGCAGACCCGAGAATGTCTCCAGTCAGACATTCTGAGTGCACTCTCACTAGAACATCCTGGCCATCTCCAATGTCACCCTGTGAAATCGAAAGTTCTTTCTTTATCACTACCACTCCTGTAGGTATTTCTTGTACATGAAAAATACTGTAGAAATGGAATATGAAATGGCCCCGATGTCTGTTGTTTTCTGAACTTCATGCAAAACCCCTCTTACATCATGAATAAATGTTAGAAAGAATAGGGGAAAAAAGGATAACAGCGGAATGGCACTGGCATGAGATAAGGCAAAACAAGTGTCAAGCCTTGCCTCTGACATTAAGAGGAATTTGCTCCCAAAATCGGGGACACCTTGCTTATTCCAAGGGGGAAAAAAAGAAGATCAGAAGCATTAGAACTAAATGTTACTAAATCAGAATAGAATTGTTAGGGAATTCAGAAAAATTAGGAGACGGGCGTAGATTGCTTAATAGGCTTGAAACCTAATTTGACCACAAAAAGGGAATCTGTAATGAGTTTTGGGTCTAGACTTATCTAACCACACATTTAATCATCTTCCTAGTTGATGTGGAACTAATCCCACTGCTATTCCTTTTTGACCGAACTCATCAAATCACCGAACCAGGCTACTTTTCCCACATTTGAGATTCAACTAGAAGTGTGACACACACATACCAACATCATGGATTTTCATGAAAGTATTTGAAAAGGATAGTATAGATGACGAATTCGTGATGAAAGTTATGCAACTGAATAAAAGTTGATTCTTAATTTCCTACTGTCAACATAATTCTAGCACTTTCTAGAAAGCCCAAACAAGAAAAAGAGTGGGCAAAAAAAAGCCCTTGAAAAACAGTTTGTAAGGTCCCGATCAACGCCATTTCTCAAGTAAATCATGAGAAGAAAGGGAGTGACTTCTTACCGTCAATGAAAATAAATTTGGTTTTAAGTAGCAATTTTTCTTCACCAATACAGATAGTACAGTTTCTCAACAATATTATTGTTTATAAACAAAGGTATTTGCAAAATTTTGTCTTCCTAATGTTCTATGTCACCATACAAAGTTGAGATTCAGGTAATGCAAAACGCAGAATACATGAAAAACTTAGAGATAGTGTACCTTAAGATCCAGCAACCTAAAACCTATAGAACTGGTAAATTTGAAAGGAAAAAATCTTTACAATTGTGTACCTTTACAACAGCAATATGCTCGGTGCCATCTAACTTCGAGCGATAACAATAAGCCTGAAAAAGGCCCCATTTAGTTGGCAACCGGGAGACAGCAATTTTTTCTACCAGTTTTTCCCGTTTCCTTCTGTACCTGAAAAGACATTTTTTTTCTATAGGAATTATACAATTTGTTCATCCTTAATAAGTAAATCTGGAGAGTCGAATAACCAGAAGAAGAAAGAGGAATCTGGGTTTTATGCAGTGAAAAGCAATATGGTATATGACAAAATGGGTAAACATTGATGCCGGAAAAAAAAAAAATCTGATGACATACCTAATCAAATCAGTGATTGAGACAATTGGTAAACCATAGTCTTCTGCCATTTTCTTCAAAGCAGACAAACTTGCCATCGAGCCATCCTCAGGATCAACTATAGTTGAAAGTACCGCAACAGGCCGCAACCCAGCAAGAGTAACCAAATCCACTGATGCCTCTGTATGACCAGCTCTCTCCAAAATGCCCCCATTTCTATACTTCAGGGGAAAAACATGACCTGGTCTTCTCAAATCTCCAGGCTTAGAATCAGGAGAAGAAAGAGCGAGAATTGTTTTTGCCCTGTCTGCAGCTGAGACTCCAGTGGATGTGCCCTCTCTGGCATCCTGATTAGTCATGACAACCTGATTAGTCATGACAACACACACACACACACACACACACACACACACACACACGGATCAAGAACTTTAAGGGCGGAAATGAATAGAATGCTGCTTTGGACAGTGGATCAGAATAACCTTGAGCTACTTGAAACTCAATGCATACCACTGTCACTGTTGAAGCTCTAGTAGACAGATCCACAATTTCTGTAATGGGGGACATCATAGGAATCCTGAGCCTCTCCAGGTCCTCTTCCTTCATACCTACAGATACAATTCCAGAGCCATGCCTAATCATGAAAGCAATAGCCCGAGGGGTTGCCAGGGTTGCTGCCATGATAAGATCTCCTTCATGATTGCCATTTTCATCATCTACAGCAATCACAAACTAGCAAATAATGAATGTGTTAACTTGGGGCTACTGCTCTTGAGAATCAATCAATTAAAGCGAAACAATCCCTCAAAAGGAAAATATAAGCGAAACAATCTCTCAAACAGAAAATTTAAGCGAAACAAATATTTCAAATTTAAACAATGAAAAGTGTATTTCAACATGCAAACCAAACTTCCCCATTATTGGGGGAGTACAGACAGAGAAGATTGCTGATATCTAAACCCCAAAATCATTCTCAAGAGGAATCATCAGTTAATTCTTGTATTCTGCACGAAGATCGCTGTTCCACAGAAGATAACAGAATAGTCCTAGTTTCAAGTATTTTATTAGGGATCAAAACATAGAAAGTTCATATTTACTTTCTACAATCAAAGCCTCATTTCATTTTCACATGAAGGAATTAATGGGCCCTAAGCTCTCTCTAGAACACATGGCCAATTCCTGCAAGCTACAAAATTCTAATGACACTGACTGTAGAATTAATAAATTGATCAGTAACAATTTACCAAGATGACCTTTACCGGATCATCAAGGAATGGTAAAATAGTGTGTTCTATGTACTGTTTCATAACAGAGGTTGCCCCACCAATTTTTTTCATCTAACAATGTGCATATATGTGTGAGATAGCATCATTTATATATTGTGCTACGCAAGCAGAAAAACGGCTGAAAATATATATGCTCTAGCAATCAGTAGCCACTACCGAACTCTTGTTGCACTAGGAGATGGCAAACTAGTTGTGGGATGACTAATGATAATATCATTCCACTTTAAGATAGAAATGCAAAGGGGATTTTACTAGAGTTATTTTTTTCCCCTGCCAGTCTTTGTAGGTCACACAAAATGGGGTGACAGAAAATTTTTTTGTCCAAACCCTAATTGGTCGTGTATTAGCAGACGATATATATATGGGGATACGATGCATTGCCACTCGAAATCAAGATATTGGGATTGGACTTGCCAATTGATTCATAACCTTTCGAGCACAACCAATATATATTCGACATTAAATATTTTTGGGAGAAAGTACGAGGTTGCATCATTAATCAGAATAGAAGGATATCCCATGATTTGTACTGAAAATAACATCCTTTTGTAAATAACCAACTTCACTATTCAGTTGAGCTAAAAAACGGCAATGGAAATTTATTCTCTACAAGAATCTGACCTTCCCCTGGCGTAAAGCATTGATCGCCTGGTCAATTGAGGAATAACCTTCAGAAGGGCAGTCTGGATCTCCTTCGGCATCACTAACAAAGAAATCCACTGTTTCCTGAGTTATTTCTGCATTTAGAGTTTCAAATGACACATCTAATCCACCGAAAATAGACCCATTAGCTTCTCCTTTCGAAGAACCTTCCGAAAATTCTGCACCCCCAATTCCATCTTGACTAACTGCATGCGATGTAATTCTCAGCCATCCTTTACTATTAACTCCGGATCCAAGACCATGCCAACCAGTGAAGGATCGCCTGCAGCTGATACATATGTCAAAATAGAACCCAATGGGAAAATATAAACATTAAATTTATGTTGGAGTTTCAAAAGACACCAATAGTTATAGGGGATTTATATAACCTTGAGTTGATGATTACATGAGGCAACAAGGAGCAGCTGAGGAGACAGCAATCCATTCAGAGAGAGATCCGAATAAAGACAGTCCATGGCTTCACAAAATTTATAAATAATTATCTACCCTGTATCACTTCCACAGTTGCCTTTCTTCTGGTCTGAAAATATTGTGTGGAAGTACTCCAACCTCATATTCTGGATATGATAAGAAAATAAAGCAACCACATGACAAAATTTTATCTTTTATTATTTAGAAATAAGAGCTATCACATGTTAATTTTAAGCTGCTATCGTGCATAAATAACGACCTACCTGTGCAAATAACCAACCATATGTTAACTAATATATCTTACTACAGGTATATTTTTGTTCCCTTTTAACTATAAGATAATGTTCTAGATAAACAGTAAATAAGAGGACTGAGTGTTTTCATTTTAAAATAAACATGACCATAAAATATATCACAGGCATCAAAACGGTTCACATGCAGAAGAATTTCACCAATATGCCAGTATCTGTAATTTCCTGAAATCTACTTCAGAAATTTTTTAGCCCCGAGTGCTTCAGTCAGAAGACAAATATTTGACATAATGGCCATGCTTTCCAAAAAATTCAACAGAAGATTCCCAAACCTGCTTGCACTTGGCCAGCTCTGAGTACAGTGCAGTGACCTCAGCACTTCTTCCTCGAGACTCCATCCTCCAGGGTTATTCTATCATGACCTTGTTGCAAGACAGATGCATCAATTTTGTCCAGAAATGGCTCACCTGAAACGAACCTTTCCAACAACCACACCTACAATTTTGTGATTGTCTGCAGCCTGAGACTGTGAGGTTTTCTATGGCTCTGCCAGATATTTTGACCAATGTAACTATGAGAATAGAATAATACATTTTTGTAATATTGGGTACAGGTTAAATAGAAGGGGGACATATAGGAAGCAATTACATTTTTTATGCATAGATATAAACAAACTCTTCCCACACAATTTTTATGCTGGATCTTAGTGTTTTTGGAAAATTTACTTACTCTCATATACAAATCTACTTTTTCTTAGAAAAGTATGTAAGCATTCAGTAATAAGTAACATTGCAAAAGTAACAAAGATTCAATATTTCTTTAGTTAAGGCACTTTTAAAATATTTGCCAATTCATAAAGAATCAAAGGCTAATAGCCTAATAAGGTCAGTGCATAATTAGGTCAGAGTGCCCTTCATTTCGTTTAGCTTAAAACTAAAAATTGACAAGTACTCTATCTGCTCCTATAATCAAGTTTTGGTAACTCCTCTATAAATAAAATTTAGAAAGGCATCAGTCAATAAATCAATATAGGGCCTGTTTGGTTGTCGTAACTGGCCGTAATTCGTAAGTCGTAATTGGTAAAGTCTTTTATAGTTGTAAATGAGTTACATGCATGTAAACTTTATGGTGTTTGGTTGGTAATATAAAATTGTAAGTGGAAAAGTGTATTGTGTTTTACGGTATTTGGTTGTCGTAATGTGTAAGTCGTAAGTGAAAAAATTGACTACAAAATTAACTATTTGGTGATTTAAAAAGTTCAATATTGCATATAAATATTAAAAATGCTAAATATTAAAAAAATTAATATTAACATAAAAAAATAATACAAATTTGTATGACCACAAAATTAACTGTAACTGGGCTGTAAGTGAGCGGTAATTGGGTTGAAAGTGAGTGACAATTGGGTTGTGTAAGTCTTTTACGAATTACGGTCCAAACAAACACCGTAGTTGTAACTGGGTTGTAAGTCATTTACGAATTACAGACTTTTACGCGAAACAAATTGCCCCATAAATAGATAGAAACGGAAATTAAATAGTTTGGTCTGAACAAAAATTTAGAGCATTTCACAGATTTCAACTAAATAAACAAAATAGAAATGAAAGAGGGCAATCATACCATCCTGAGTGATCAGAGGTTCATCATTTGCCTCTAATATAGAACCGCTCGCAATTCCTACTAAGCTTCAACAGATCGCCGCGGCCACGAAGAATCGAAGCGATCGGAGCTGAGCGCTCCCAGATTCAAAACGTCAGCCTCTCCGATCACATTCACGATCTCGCCTCCGCCACCCGAACCGGAGATGGCGGGAAAGTGGCGTCGAGATCGGAGATGGGGAACGAGTGCGATCGAATTAGAGGGTTTGGAAGGAGAAGAAGGACGGTCTGGCCATTGGAGTTTCGAGCTGTGGAGAGAATGGTTTTTCCCCATCCCTTCTCTTCCCTCTCTCAGTAGCGGAGCGCGTGCGCTTCGGACGAGCAAAAGGAAGCAGCGAGCTCTCTCAGAGCTTGTTTTAAAGGAGAGTGGGAAATCATTTTCCGTAAACAGAGCATCTTTTTTATTTTTTATTTTATTTTCATTTTATTTTTTTAAATATTATTTATATTAATTTTATGTTTTAAGAAGAGCTCATGTTTGACAATCTTAATTGTTTATTATCTGAACAGTTTTAATTTAATTTTCCGTAACTAGCATTATGCACATGTGAATTGCATCCGAAACTGCTTTACATTTACAAAGAAATCACAAACGTCCATAAAAATCGATTTGTTTGAGAAAGTTTTTTGTTTTTTTTTGGAAAACAGTGAGGCCCACCCACTCAATTTTTTTATAAAAAAAGAGTGATGCTCATTTTCCCAGCTCAAATTACATCCTTTCAAACGTTGAATTGTGGCTGTTGAAGCTTTTCCCCATACGCACCAAAAACTGCGGTCTAAATGGGGCCACAAGTAGGGGTGCCATCGGATCGGATACTGATCGGATATTACCTCTACCGTATCCATATCCGCACCCAACCTTCGGATACGGATACGGATACGGATATTGGCGGATGTGGAAAAATGATATCCGTATCCGCCAAAATCGGATATCAGATATAAATCGGATATTAGCGGATCGGATGCGGATACTAATCGGATATGTTAAAAATAGATATGGTTAAATATAAATTAAATAGAAATACTTATATTACTTTTTATCTCATCTACTACAATATTAAATGTAATACATACTATGATATTATTGTGTACATATCAATACATTCATCGTATTCATTGTCATTTGACTTCTATAACAATTGTGCTAAATGCCGATTCGGATGCCATGGTTGATGTCAAAATACTCAAATATCTTGTGGTGCTCTTGCGAGAATCGAATACTTTCCACTATTACTTTTTCACCAACTCAAAATATCAAAATTAATGCCTTATTCCATTGAAGAATAGTCTTCTCCATACCGATATCATTATGAAGCATGCAACATTCGGATATCGGATCGGATACGAATAAGATATTACTTTACCATATCCGTATCCGCACCTACCTTTCGGATACGGATACGGATACGAATATTGACGGATGTGAAAAAATGATATCCTTATCCGGATTGGAGGCGGATTTGGATGCGGATATCCGCGGATAATCCGTATCCGGTGGCACCCCTAGTCACAAGTCCCTAGATCTTACCAAACAGCCCCTCGGTGGGTTTGCAAAAAGGCTATGGCTGGGTGAAGGGGGAGGTGCTAGTTTCACATTATGATGACTAAGGGTGTCTGCCGTGAAACATTTTCAAACTCTTCTTATGATAAAAGAAGGGATCCGAACCCTATATAAACAGTCAGATTCGGGTTTTTGGGTACCATTTACTGTTAGACTTATTATGTTTTAAAGTTTAATTTATTTTAGGTCTAATCAAGTCAATTGGATATTTGCACCCGCCCACTTAATCTATGTTGTTTTGACCCAATAAAGAATTGATCAAGTATAAATGGCTTGAGTCTAAATACGTTTTCAATTACACTTAGTCATGCGTGTATTTAAATTAAATTGTGGAACTCATCTACACGTGTGGAACTCATGTTATAAATCATGAGTAGGATTCTCTCTCTACTGTAATGACACAATCTCTTTTTTGGAGACCTCTCATCTCCTCTAAAGATAAAGAAGAGAACTTGGTAGCTGGAGAGAGAAATCCTCTCCCTCAACTCCGGCGTCCTTGAAATCGTGCAGCCTTCGGCATCCTTTTCATTATGGAATCAGGTATGCCTAAAACCCTCCTTCTTTTAATCATGATAAAGAGGCTATGCATGTATGAGATCTTGTATAGAATAAAATTAGATCTAATAATTGGTATCAAAGCCTCCTCTTTATCGGATCATCGGGATATAAAGTAAAATTTTTTTGATCTCGATCTATTAAAATTGTGGATCTCTTTGTTTAATTCAATAAAAATTATTTTTTGTGTCTCAAATAGTTAAATTAAATTGGAGATGATAATTAAATTATGTATATATTTTTTGAAATTTCTGTGTGTTATTATTTTTTAATTCTGTTTTTTAATTAAAATAGAAATTTAAAAGTAATAATAATCAACATATAGTGCATGCAGGCGCATTGCATGTAGCCACGCCTACGTGCGTGGGCATGCAGGCGGGCCATGATAAAAAAAAAAAAAAAAAAATACATGCATGCGCGCGCCTGGCATGCGTGCAGCGCCGCATGCATGCGGCCTTAAATTGTTTGCATACTGGCTTATGTTTCTCTTTGCATGCATTAATTACTGGCCTTGATTTTTTTTTTTTTTTGGCATGCTGCATCCATGTTGCATGCTCACAGCCACGGCAACCGGAAAAAAAAATTAATTTTGGTTTTTTAATTAAAGAAGATTATGAGATTAATTAAGATTAGAAATTTAGAGATTAAGTTTTAATCTAATAAGAAAACCTACTTCTAATTAATCTCATATTAAATTTTAACTGAGATTGTTGAGATTTGTTTGGGTTTTAGAATTGAGATAGAATTCTAATCTATTAAAAATTTTGGAGAAAAATTCTATTAAAATAAAGAAATCTAATCTCAATTAATCTCACATGAAGCTAATTGGGTTTTATTCAGTTTATTAAACCCGAATTATCAAGAAGAAAAACCTATAAGTTAATCATTGCGAGTCGGGTCTGATCCAGACCCGATAAGCAATCCACACCCGTTTTGTCAATAAAAACTTCTATTTGCTGTTACGGGCTCATCCGACTTCTATTTTAAGCATGTAAATAGCCATTTCGAAGCTCTTAACGAGAACTACAATATTACAGGCACTAGACATGATAAAATAATAGTTAGTTGAAATAAAAAAGACATAGAAGTGTTTGTTTATCATGATTATATGTATCCTTATATGCTTCCGCCTTATCAATATTATATGGCTTATATTGCTTTAGAATAATGAATATTGATGTTGATTACAATCAATAACACACAGATAAAGATATATACATATTCAAATTAAAGAATTTATAAAAGAGCTTATTTAATTACGTATATAGTTCATGTGGACAATAGCCGGCCTAAAGGAAGACTATTGTTTGACTGAATTATGTACGGCGTCAGATACTTGATTTGAGTAATGCAAGTAGAACCTTGGTATGTGGTATTCGGTCCAAAGGAAAGTTGTCACACTATAGGCCATATTGCATTTCCCTCATCAACTAGTTCAACAACGGAATAAGAATCCAGATACGTAGATTTGTGTGGCCAATGCGTATGACAATCGGCCCAAAAGAAGGTTGTCATTATGGCCGGGTCATTACATATATGATATGGTCGTTATAAATAACTTAAACTTTGGGATCAATCCTATAAAGGGACAGTCGGCCCAAAGGAAGGCTGTTCTCCTAAATAAGACTTAGACTTTAGGATATCTATATTGGGCCAATACAGTGTTGGCATAAAGTGACACAACTTGTTCTGAAAATTTAGCCGACAGCTCTATCGGTTAAACTGATTGCATTTTCTAAAATTCAATTCTTTTATGACTATTACAATAGAATTTTGTTAAATGCAATGTTTATATTAAATTGATGAGAAATTATACATTTATGTAGTCTAAATTGAATGGTACAACTTTAAGAAGTGGTAAAATCACATAAAAGATCGTCTTGCATTCATGGACCTAGACTACACCTTAAACACTGATGGACCTCTAATATCACTAATAAAAGTTCAGTAAAGAAAAGGCCAATTATGATAAGTGGGAGAGGTCTTATAGGATGTGTCTAATGGTCAAAAAGCTCACGATCCCTATAACTTTTAGGGGCTTTATACCTGATAAAGTCAATGCTAAGAGTTTTTAGCTTAAGTAGCTGACCGGTTAAATAAATCAGATAAATTTGAGACTAGCACGCATCTTAGCAAGCTGATAAATATGCGCTACAACGGAAAAGAAAATATAAGGGAGTACATTATGGGAATGTCTAATCTTGTTTTTAAACTAAATACATTGAAATTGGAACTCTTTGAAGATTCTAGTGCACTTCATTCTCTAGTGCACTTCATTCTTATCTCTTTTCTTATAAAATATAACTCTTTTCAAGATTATTTATAATGCTTAAAGGAAAAAGTGGAGTCTCATTAAGCTCATCAATCACTGTCTTTGAAAAGAAAAGAGATTGAAACAGGAAAAGACTGAAAGTGCTCACTTAACATCCAGGATAAACTTCTAATGAGAAAAGAAAAAGTGAAACTAAAGAGAGAAATATAAATCCCAGTACAGTAGCTGATCCTAAGTGGCAAAAGTGCATGAAAAGTAGCCTAAGATCATTGCATATTTCTTCTGCAAGAAAGTAAGCCACCTCAGGCAGGAATTCATAAAGTATCAGAAATGGTTATTTAGTGGGTATATCTCATATTTATATTTGTTCTGAGATTAATTTAGCTTTAGTGTCACATCATAAATGATGAATAGATAATTCACATAAGCGATTCAATGCGAACTTCCAAACCCAAAGGGGGCTGAGCCCAGCTGAGCGATACGTATACATGAGTGATGAAAATAAAGTTGCAATTAAAGCTGTTGAGGTCTGTAGGCTTAAATTAGATTCTGGTTTTTTGTTTTAGATTTGTATGAGACTTTATATATACCGTCCTTGTAACACCCTGATCCCCGGTGTACGTATCACCGTATCTGTGCGCGATACGACGTACAAATTTGATTTGACCTCTGTAGTATTCCGATTGACCTGATTTCAGTTTCAAAAATCATTTCCTAATATTATAGATTTTTTAGGATTTTCTGGAATTTTTCTGGAGTATTTTGGAAAATCTCCGTTGTCGGTGTCGACCGATACCGATAACCAGCCTTCCGATTTTTATGTCACAAACGGAATAGAATTTTGAGAATCGGCCTTCACCATATATCTTAGAATTTCATGAGCTACGTTCGGGTATTTTTAGGGATTTTTCTGAATTTATCGAAAATCCGGGCAAAACCGGTGTCGCCCGTATCGGCGAGACATTCCGGGATTTTTAATTTGCAAACCGGATTGAATTTCTTCAAACCGTCTTCATATTACGTCTCAGGATATTATTTTCTATTTTATGTAATTTTTGGGTACCGTTCGGAGCTAGTCGAATTTTGAGCCGAATTAAATAATATTATTTTAATTATTTATCTTCTTTTCTTTTTCTTTTCTCTCTCCTTCTTTCCAGCGACTTCCCCTTCCACCGCCCTACTGTAGCACCGACATCTTCCCCCTCTTTAAAAATCTCTTCTCTCTCTTCCTTTCTCTCTCCCTCTCTCCCCATCTCTCTCTCTCCTACTCTCTCTCTAATCTCTCACTACCTCCCACTCTCTCTCTCTCTGGATTTGAGTTTGGTTCTTATTCTCTCAAGGGGCTGAGAACTCTCTCTCCTCTCTTTGAAGGCCGGTGATCCCTTCTCCCTCCATGTCTCCCTCTCTCTCTTTCCCGACGGTCTGCGCCGGCGGCCGGGCGCCGGCGGCGCCGTAGGCCGGCCGGCGCAGGGCCGGCTATGTGGAGAGGAGGGATCTCCTCTCTCTCTCTCTCTCTCTCTCTCTCTCGGTTCAGCTGGCCGGAAAGGCGGCCTGGAGGGGCGCCGGTGAGGTGACCGGCGCCGGCGGGGCCGGGCGCCGACGAGGTACAGCGCGCCGGCGGCGGGCGCGCGCGCGGCGGTGGGCGGCAGCAGCAGCCCAGGCTGCTGCTGTCGTTGCTTCAATTGGAGGAAACCCAATAGTGGGTTTGGATTTTGGGTTTGGAGTTAAATCCAAACCCGACCCGTTTACACCCGGACCCGACCCGTTAAAGGTATATTTTCATTTTAGACCCTGTAATATTTTTAATTACTTTTAGGCCCCTGTAAAATTACAAATAGCCCCTGAATAATTTCTGTAATTACATATTTAACCTTAATTTATGATTTCTAGAGTTCGGGCGATATCGGGAGCATCCGGACTCCGATTCGGGCGATTCTGGATCCGTTGCGATCGTGGGAACGAGAGCTACAGTCCTGTAGCCAGTTTGTGAGTGTTTTCTTTTTATAAATTATATTTTATCATGATTAATATCTTGATTGATTGCCTAATTAAGAATAAAACGTGATTATCCGTAAATCATGATAACTATTGTAATTCCTGTAATTAAGGCATAATAACAGAATGCTTGGTTAGTTAATAAGATGAGTAACACTAATCACTATGTGTTATATTTTGGTAAGACTTATATGTAACACCCGAGTAGATGATATAGTCATATCACACCAGTACACTAAATACCGTAGTTCATATAGATATATCAGTTAGAGATACCGGTATTTCATGTAGCTTATGTAGTTTTATGCACCCGTCTCACCATTACATACACCTGGTGTGGGTAACCACCTGGGTCAATACTCGGGCTCTTACCAACAGTACAGTCAGGTTCAGATTAACTGATCTGTATCTGAATTTGGGGATTCCAGCAACGAGTACAAGAATACCATGACCTTGACGATTCACTCCTTGACTCGCTTATGTTCCTTCCTTTCTTCCAGTTGTCAACCAGAATTTCCGAATCCCTTCTCGTTTTCCTTGCATCGTCTTGCTTCCCATCCGATAGGATTTATTCCCTACCATACTTCTCCATCCCGAGTTCCTTCTATGATATCGGAGTGCGCAGCGGAAGTGTCGTGGACCCGTGACATTTAGGTTTTGGGGTTGGAAATCTTGTTCTCACACCTGAATAGAAATTGCGAGGACGAAATTTTTGTAAGGTGGGGAGAAATGTAACACCCTGATCCCCGGTGTACGTATCACCGTATCTGTGCGCGATACGACGTACAAATTTGATTTGACCTCTGTAGTATTCCGATTGACCTGATTTCAGTTTCAAAAATCATTTCCTAATATTATAGATTTTTTAGGATTTTCTGGAATTTTTCTGGAGTATTTTGGAAAATCTCCGTTGTCGGTGTCGACCGATACCGATAACCAGCCTTCCGATTTTTATTTCACAAACGGAATAGAATTTTGAGAATCGGCCTTCACCATATATCTTAGAATTTCATGAGCTACGTTTGGGTATTTTTAGGGATTTTTCTGAATTTATCGAAAATCCGGGCAAAACCGGTGTCGCCCGTATCGGCGAGACATTCCGGGATTTTAATTTGCAAACCGGATTGAATTTCTTCAAACCGTCTTCATATTACGTCTCAGGATATTATTTTCTATTTTATGTAATTTTTGGGTACCGTTCGGAGCTAGTCGAATTTGAGCCGAATTAAATAATATTATTTTAATTATTTATCTTCTTTTCTTTTTCTTTTCTCTCTCCTTCTTTCCAGCGACTTCCCCTTCCACCGCCCTACTGTAGCACCGACATCTTCCCCCCTCTTTAAAAATCTCTTCTCTCTCTTCCTTTCTCTCTCCCTCTCTCCCCATCTCTCTCTCTCCTACTCTCTCTCTAATCTCTCACTACCTCCCACTCTCTCTCTCTGGATTTGAGTTTGGTTCTTATTCTCTCAAGGGGCTGAGAACTCTCTCTCCTCTCTTTGAAGGCCGGTGATCCCTTCTCCCTCCATGTCTCCCTCTCTCTCTTTCCCGACGGTCTGCGCCGGCGGCCGGGCGCCGGCGGCGCCGTAGGCCGGCCGGCGCAGGGCCGGCTATGTGGAGAGGAGGGATCTCCTCTCTCTCTCTCTCTCGGTTCAGCTGGCCGGAAAGGCGGCCTGGAGGGGCGCCGGTGAGGTGACCGGCGCCGGCGGGGCCGGGCGCCGGCGGGGCCGGGCGCCGACGAGGTACAGCGCGCCGGCGGCGGGCGCGCGCCGGCGGTGGGCGGCAGCAGCAGCCCAGGCTGCTGCTGTCGTTGCTTCAATTGGAGGAAACCCAATAGTGGGTTTGGATTTTGGGTTTGGAGTTAAATCCAAACCTGACCCGTTTACACCCGGACCCGACCCGTTAAAGGTATATTTTCATTTTAGACCCTGTAATATTTTTAATTACTTTTAGGCCCCTGTAAAATTACAAATAGCCCCCTGAATAATTTCTGTAATTACATATTTAACCTTAATTTATGATTTCTAGAGTTCGGGCGATATCGGGAGCATCCGGACTCCGATTCGGGCGATTCTGGATCCGTTGCGATCGTGGGAACGAGAGCTACAGTCCTGTAGCCAGTTTGTGAGTGTTTTCTTTTTATAAATTATATTTTATCATGATTAATATCTTGATTGATTGCCTAATTAAGAATAAAACGTGATTATCCGTAAATCATGATAACTATTGTAATTCCTGTAATTAAGGCATAATAACAGAATGCTTGGTTAGTTAATAAGATGAGTAACACTAATCACTATGTGTTATATTTTGGTAAGACTTATATGTAACACCCGAGTAGATGATATAGTCATATCACACGGTACACTAAATACCGTAGTTCATATAGATATATCAGTTAGAGATACCGGTATTTCATGTAGCTTATGTAGTTTTATGCACCCGTCTCACCATACATAAGTACTGATATTCATGACCCTAATACTGCAAGAATATACGGATATTCTAGGACACTGGACACCGTCATTTTATAGACGCACTGATCACTGTTAGGACATGCACGTGCACTGAGATAGTACACGGATAGACCATTGCATGGACTACTTCATTTTATGTTTACATATCACGGTTACACATGCCTGTAGTTCATGTTTACATATCACTGTTACACATGCCTGCAGTTCATGTTTACATATCACTGTTACACATGCCTGCATTTCATGTTTATATATCACTGTCATGCATGTCATGCTTCCCTGTGACACATGCTTATATGGTATATCTATGTACCTGTCATATGGATTTCCATGCCTATTACCTGTATTATTGTTTCATGTTATCGGATACATGTTATATGCTTATTTCCGTTACTGATATTGTTAATCCCGTTACTGGATACATGCTCCCGTTACTGATATGGATTTCCCGATACTGGACATGAGAGCTGTTGATATGCGATATGTGGAATCCCACATCTATTGTTCTTGTTACATTGTTCTCGTGATATTGTTCAGGTTATATTGTCCCTGATTCTCGTTATATTGTTCTACGCTATCAACAGAGCTCAGGTCCAGTTATCATGTTACCCGTATCATGTACAGTAGTTATTCTTGTTACATTGTATACTTGATATAACAGATTATAAAGCTAACGTGGGTATGGGGGAGACTTGATGGTTGATTAGATCTTATCGGGTGATGTACTGGATCCATATTGTTTTCCCACTGCAGGGGACGGTAGGAGGGCTGCCTACCAATTGCTCCATGAGCTCTTGTTACTTGATTCATGCTCCCCTCTTAGCGGAGGGCCCTGGTCCTGGCAGCCAGGGGCTTGTTTAAGGCCGTGATCCCGGGTATGCACGGGATACATCCACCCGATAAGAACTCCTCGACCACGGGTTTCCAATTAACATAATAAAACAGTATACACAATAGTGACGTCGGGAACACTTGTTATTTGGTTGCTCTCTCGTTTGGATAATGGTACCCGTAGGCCATGTCCGGATGGGTTCGACTGGGGTGCGGGCTCCAGTATGAACCGCCAGTGGTATGGGACACTGGAAGAGAGTAATTAAAATACCAGGTGGTACTGATCGCTACTATTGTATAAATGACATGACTTTGACATGACCTGCCTGCTACATGTTTAGTTGTACTTGTTACTGTTCCTGATCATTTATCTGCTATCATGTGACATGTATACATTGCTATTGTTCCTGTTTCCTGTTACACTTTCTTTAGTGCCCTACTACCCATGTACATATATACTTGTTACATTACCTGGTATATGTTACACTGTATGTAGTGGCATACTATACATATTCTGCATTGCATATATTACAGACATATGCTCATTTGCATGTTCACCTTTATCACGTCACCACTATCATATTCATGTCTATTACGTCACCACTAGACAACATTAGTTATTACATAAACTGGACACGACTATAGATATGACCTGATGATAACCGGCTAGGTAGTGATGGTATTAAAAGATGACTTGTTTATGTATTTTCACTGCTTTCATGTTTATATATCCTTATTATACGGTATCACTAGTCCAACCTCACGTACTATATATTATTATCGTGCTTGTATTACTATTGTATATATTACTGCCTCCTTCATTTTACCACTCACTAGGTCGCTTTCTGACGACCCTGGGTTTGCATGCCCAGATTGGAGATCCGTGTACCGTAGTATCCGAGAGTACCATGGAGTCATATCGGAGCTTCCTCATCGGGACTATTCCTAGGTATTTTAGTATTTTATTTCCGTTATCTTGTTTGTCTTCATCTTTCATATCTGTTATGATTACTGACCCTCTACTGCAGGTATTCTTGTACTTATATCATGCTGGACCCCAGGTATTTATGGAGGTTATTTATTGTACTGAGGCTTAACGTACGCGTGAGCGTGTTTACACCTCGCGTATGTACGTCGCCATAACGTCCCCGTACCTATGGGATCGGGGCGTTACAGTCCTTTCAGGCGGAATCATATTTCTATTTCATTTGTTAGTGTAACCCCCTGAAACCCGGTGTACGTATCACCGTATCGGTACATGATACGACGTACAAAAATTGATTTGACCTCCGTGGTAGTCCGATTGAGTTGATTTCAGTTTCAAAAGTCATTTTCTAATATTTGAGATTTTTCAGGCTTTTCTGAAATTTTTCTGGATTATTTTGGAAAATCTCCGTAGTCGGTGTCGACAGATACCGATAATCGGCCTTCCGATTTTTATTTCACAAACGGAGTAGAATTTGGAGAATTCGCTTTCACCATATGCCTTAGAATCGTATTATCTATGTTAGGGTATTTTTGGGGAATTTTTTGAATTTATCAAAAATCCGGCCAAACCGGTGTCGCCTGTAACGGCGAGACACTCTAGGATTTTTAATTTGTAAACCAGATTGAATTTCTACAAATTATCTTCATAGTACGTCTCCGGATAATATTCTTTATTTTTCTGTAATTTTTGGGCACCGTTCGGAACTAGTCGCATTTTGGGCTAATATTATATTAATTAAATATTAATTTTTATTTTCTTTTTCTTTTCTTTTCCTTTCTCTTCTCTTCTCTGGATTTTTCCAGAGAGTTTTCCCCACCGCCTTACTGTGTACCACCGCCTCTCCTCTCCCTCCATTTAAAATCCCTCCTTTTCTCTCTCTCTCTCTCTCTCTCCTCCATGGATTTTCTCTCTCTCCCCTCACTCCCCTGCTCTCTCTCTCTCTCTGGTGGTGCCGCCGGCGGCACGCCGGAGGCTGACCGCCGGCGGCACAGGAGGCCGGCCAGGAAGGCGGCGCGAGTGGTGGGGGGCGCCAGCCCACCCCTCTCTCGCTCCTCCTCTCTGCAGGGCACCCCGGCGGCCTTGGGCGCCGGAGCAGCGCCGGCGCCGGCGGGGCAACGGGGCCGGCGAGGTGGCCGCGCCAGGCGGCGGGCGGCGCGCGGGCAGCGGGCGCGCGCGGGCGGCGGGCGCGCTGGCGGCGACAGCAGCAGCACACGCTGCTGCTGCGGTTGTTTCAGTTGGGTGAAAACCCAACGGGTTCGGGTTTTGGTGTAACCCAAACCCGACCCGTTTACACCCAAACCCGACCCGTTAAGATAAAATTGCATTTTAGCCCATATTGGAATTTAAATTACTTAGAGGCCCCTGAAAAATTACAAATAGCCCCTTGCATAATTTCTGTTATTACATAACTAACCTTTTCTCTCGGTTTTGGGTCTTCGGGCGATATCAGGAGCATCCGGACTCCGATTTGGGCGATTCTGGACTCGTTGCGATTGTGGGAAAGAGAGCGACATTCCTATGGCTAGTTTGTGAGTGTTTTTCTTTTATAAATTATCTTTTACATTGTTTAGTGACATTGATTGGAATATCTTGAATATGGAGAAAAGACAGTCATAATTAATTATTCACCGGACATGCTAGTACATTATACACGGACCACTGTTATGACATGTTAGTGCTATACCGATGTCTTACGCGGCTTATTGTTACACGTAGCTGTTCCACGAGTGCACGGATATACCAATGCACTAACTACCGCATACCAATGTACGGAGTACCGCAGGCCATATTATTGTGCTACTGATTACTGCTACACATGCATGTAGGGTTCTCTATTCTTGTCATATAGATCCCCATTCATGCTACATGTATTAAACTTCCATGTTCCCGTATTCATGATATATGATTGTTTCTTGTTACTGATATGGATTTCCCGATACTGGACATGAGAGCTGTTGATATGCGATATGTGGAATCCCACATCTATTGTTCTTGTTACATTGTTCTCGTTATATTGTTCCCGTTATATTGTTCCCGTTTCTCGTCATATTATTCTATGCTATCAACAGAACTCTGGTCCAGTTATCATGTTACCCGTATCATGTACTGTATTTATTCTTGTTCCATTGTATACATGATATATCAGATCATTAAGCTAACTGGGGTATGGGGGAGACTTGACGGTTGTTTAGACTTATCGAGTGATGTACTGGATCCATATTGTTTTCTCACTACAGGGGATGGTAGTGCTACCTACCAATTGCTCCATGAGCTCTTGTTACTTGATTCATGCTCCCTTCTTAGCGGAGGGCCCTGGTCTTAGCAGCCAGGGGCTTGTTTAAGGCCGTGATCCCGGGTATGCACAGGATACATCCACCCGATAAGAACTCCTCGACCATGGGTTTCCAATTTACATAATAAAACAGTATACACAATAGTGGACGTCGGGAACACTTGTTATTTGGTCACTCTCTCGTTTGGATAATGGTACCCGTAGGCCATGTCCGGATGGGTTCGACTGGAGTGCGGGCTCCAGTATGAACTGCCAGTAGTATGGGACACTGGAAGAGAGTGATTAAAATATCAGGTGGTACTGATTGCTACTATTGTATAAATGACATGACTTGCCTAATACATGTATGCTATCTTGTTATTGTTCATGCTACTGTATCCGATATCATGTTACCTGTATACTTGTTACTTTACCTGGCATATGTTATACTGTCTGTGATGGCATATGACGCATGTGCTGCATTGCCTGGCATACGACGCATGTTCTGCATTGCATATATGATGCTTTCTGTAGAGCAGACATCACTACTGTATATACACCACACCGTATAGTGAATACACTGCATAGGCCCATCTGCCTGTACACGTCTATCACATCGCCACTAGCATGTTCACTTCTATCACGTCACCACTAGATAACATTTTATATTATATAAACTGGATACAACCATAGACCTGACCTGATGATAACCGGCTAGGTAGTGATGGTATTAAAAGATAACATGCATGTATCTTTCATGTTTAGATACTTCCGCTGCTACTTATATGCTTATTATATGCTTAGGATATGGTATCACTATTACAACAGCATGTCTTATCTATTATTATTGTGCTTGTATTATTATAGTACATATATTGCCTCCTTCATTTTACCACTCACTAGGTCGCTTTCTGACAACCCTGGGTTTGCATGCCTAGGTTGGAGATCTGAGTTACCATATCATCAGATAGTGCCTTGGATCACATAGGAGACTCTTCATCGAGATCATTCATAGGTATTGTTGTGTTTTATTTCTGTTATCGTATTCCTCCCAGTTTCCCTATCTGTTATGATCACTCACCTCTTTCTGCAGGTATTCTTGTACTTATTTCATGCTGGAACTCAGGTATTGATGGAGATTATTTATTGTACTGAGGCTTAGCGTATCTACGTGAGGGTTTTCCGCCCTGCGTATGTACGTCGCCATAACGTCCCCGTACCTGCGGGATCGGGGCGTTACAGAGTGGTATCAGAGCCTAGGTTCACACCTAGTGTGGGTAACCACCTGGGTCAATCCTTGAGCTCTTACCAACAGTACAATCAGGTTCAGATTAATTGATCTGTATCTGAATTTGGGGATTCCAGCAACGAGTACAAGAATACCATGACCTTGATGATTCATTCCTTGACTCGTTTATATTCCTTCCTTCCTTTCAGTTGTCAACCAGAACATCCGATTTCCTTCTCATTTTCCTTGCATCATCTTGCTTCCCATCCGTTAGGATTCGTTCACTACCATACTTCTTCATCCCGAGTTCCTTATAGATATCAGTGCGCAGCGGACGTGTCGTGGACTCGTAACATTTCGGTTCTGGGGTTGAAAATATTGTTCTCACACCTGAATGGAAATTGCGAGGATGCAATTTTTGTAAGGTGGGGAGAAATATAACCCCCTGATACCCGGTGTACGTATCACCGTATCGGTACGTGATACGACGTACAAAAATTGATTTGACCTCCGTGGTAGTCCGATTGAGTTGATTTCAGTTTCAAAAGTCATTTTCTAATATTTGAGATTTTTCTGGAATTTTTCTGGATTATTTTGGAAAATCTCCGTAGTCGGTGTCGACCGATACCGATAACCGGCCTTCCGAATTTTATTTCACAAACGGAGTAGAATTAGAGAATCAGCTTTCACCATATGCCTTAGAATCGTATTATCTATGTTAGGGTATTTTTGGGGAATTTTCTGAATTTATCGAAAATCCGGCCAAACCGGTGTCGCCCGTAACGGCGAGACACTCCAGGATTTTTAATTTGCAAACCGGATTGAATTTCTACAAATCATCTTCATAGTACGTCTCTGGATAATATTCTTTATTTTTTTGTAATTTTTGGGTACCGTTCGGAACTAGTCGCATTTTGGGCTAATATTATATTAATTAAATATTAATTTTTATTTTCTTTTTATTTTCTTTTCCTTTCTCTTCTCTTCTCTGGATTTTTCCAGAGAGTTTTCCCCCACCGCCTTACTGTGTACCACCGCCTCTCCTCTCCCTCCATTTAAAATCCCTCCTTCTTTCTCTCTCTCTCTCTCTCTCTCTCTCTCTCTCCTCCATGGATTTTCTCTCTCTCCCTCACTCCCCTGCTCTCTCTCTCTCTGGTGGATACCGGCGGCACACCGGAGGCCGGCGGCACGCCGGAGGCCGACCGCCGGCGGCACAGGAGGCCGGCCAGGCAGGCTGCGCGAGTGGTGGGGGGTGCCAGCCCCCACCCCTCTCTCGCTCCTCCTCTCTGCAGGGCACCCCGGCGGCCTTGGGCGCCGGAGCAGCGCCGGCGAGGTGGCCGCCCCGGGCGGCGGGCGCGCGCGGGCGGCGGGCGCGCTGGCGGCGACAGCAGCAGCACACGCTGCTGCTGCGGTTGTTTCAGTTGGGTGAAAACCAACGGGTTCGGGTTTTGGGTGTAACTCAAACCCGACCCGTTTACACCCAAACCCGACCCGTTAAGGTAAAATTGCATTTTAGCCCCTATTGGATTTTAAATTACTTGGAGGCCCCTGAAAAATTACAAATAGCCTCCTGCATAATTTCTGTTATTACGTAACTAACCTTTTCTCTCGGTTTTGGGTCTTCGGGCGATATCAGGAGCATCCGGACTCCGATTTGGGCGATTCTGGACTCGTTGCGATCATGGGAAAGAGAGCAACATTCTTATGGCTAGTTTGTGAGTGTTTTTCTTTTATAAATTATCTTTTACATTGTTTAGTGACATTGATTGGAATATCTTGAATATGGAGAAAAGACGGTCATAATTAATTATTCACCGGACATGCTAGTACATTATACACGGACCACTGTTATGACATGTTAGTGATATACCGATGTCTTACACGGCTTATTGTTACACGTAGCTGTTCCACGAGTGCACGGATATACCAATGCACTGACTACCGCATACCAATATACGGAGTACCGCAGGCCATATTATTGTGCTACTGATTACTGCTACACATGCATGTAGGGTTCTCTATTCTTGTCATATGGATCCCCATTCATGCTGCATGTATTATTGTTCCATGTTCCCGTATTCATGATATATGATTATTTCTTGTTACTGATATGGATTTCCCGATACTGGACATGAGAGCTGTTGATATGCGATATGTGGAATCCCACATCTATTGTTCTTGTTACATTGTTCTCGTTATATTGTTCCCATTATATTGTTCCCGTTTCTCGTCATATTGTTCTATGCTATCAACAGAACTCTGGTCCAGTTATAATGTTACCCGTATCATGTACTGTATTTATTCTTGTTCCATTGTATACATGACATATCAGATCATTAAGCTAACTGGGGTATGGGGGAGACTTGACGGTTGATTAGATCTTATTGGGTGATGTACTGGATCCATATTGTTTTCCCACTGCATGGGACGGTAGTTGCTACCAATTGCTCCATGAGCTCTTGTTACTTGATTCATGCTCCCCTCTTAGCGGAGGGCCCTGGTCTTAGCAGCCAGGGCTTGTTTAAGGCCGTGATCCCGGGTATGCACGGGATACATCCACCCGATAAGAACTCCTCGACCATGGGTTTCCAATTACATAATAAAACAGTATACACAATAGTGGACGTCGGGAACACTTGTTATTTGGTCACTCTCTCGTTTGGATAATGGTACCCGTAGGCCATGTCCGGATGGGTTCGACTGGAGTGCGGGCTCCAGTATGAACTGCCAGTGGTATGGGACACTGGAAGAGAGTGATTAAAATATCAGGTGGTACTGATTGCTACTATTGTATAAATGACATGACTTGCCTAATACATGTATGCTATCTTGTTATTGTTCATGCTACTGTATCCGATATCATGTTACCTGTATACTTGTTACTTTACCTGGCATATGTTATACTGTCTGTGATGGCATATGACGCATGTGCTGCATTGCCTGGCATACGATGCATGTTCTACATTGCATATATGATGATTTCTGTAGAGCAGACATCACTACTGTATATACACCACACCGTATAGTGATTACACTGCATAGGCCCATCTGCCTGTACACGTCTATCACATCGCCACTAGCATGTTCACTTCTATCATGTCACCACTAGATAACATTTTATATTATATAAACTGGATACAACCATAGACCTGACCTGATGATAACCGGCTAGGTAGTGATGGTATTAAAAGATAACATGCTTGTATCTTTCATGTTTAGATACTTCCGCTGCTACTTATATGCTTATTATATGCTTAGGATATGGTATCACTATTACAACAGCATGTCTTATCTATTATTATTGTGCTTGTATTATTATAGTACATATTATTGCCTCCTTCATTTTACCACTCACTAGGTCGCTTTCTGACGACTCTGAGTTTGCATGCCCAGGTTGGAGATCTGAGTTACCATATCATCAGATAGTGCCTTGGATCACATAGGAGACTCTTCATCGAGATCATTCATAGGTATTGTTGTGTTTTATTTCTGTTATCGTATTCTTCCCAGTTTCCTTATCTGTTATGATCACTCACCTTTTCTGCAGGTATTTTGTACTTATTTCATGCTGGAACTCAGGTATTGATGGAGATTATTTATTGTACTGAGGCTTAGCGTATGTACATGAGGGTTTTCCGCCCTGTGTATGTACGTCGCCATAACGTCCCCGTACCTGCGGGATCGGGGCGTTACAGTTAGTCAGTTCTAGTTTTATTGTCGCTCTTGATAATGAAATGTTTAGTCTACTTTCCAAATCTAAAGTTATTGGTACTAGAATTGTGATTGATGGCTATACAATTTGAAACTTCATGCTTTATATACTGAATCTCTATATGTGAATAGCTTAGGAACTAAGCGAACATTAATTAAAGAAATATTAGAAAGTTTGGTACTAAACGGAGTTCAAGATGTCTTAGATTTGATCTATATAGACATTTGTGGTTCATTCCCTACAACTTCTTGAAATGGTCATGAATATTTAATCTCTTTTACAGATAATTACTCTCATTATAGGTATCTATAATTTTCTATGAGAAATCCCAATCACTGGACATATTTAAAATTTATAAAGTTGAAGTTAAAAATCAACTAAATAGAAGGATTAAAGCTGCTAAATCTGATAATTGTGGTGAGTACTACGACAGATGACGGATCAGATAGATGTCCAAAATCATTTGTCAATTTCTAAAAGAGTGTGACATTGTCGCTTAGTACAATATGCCAGGGACATCTCGTCAAAATGGTGTTGCTGAGAGATGAAATCGCACATTAAAGAACATGGTTAAGAGTATGATAGCTCACAATACTCTACAAAAGTCTTTATGGAGTGAAGCCTTAAAGACGGTTATGACTTCCTTAATAGAGTACCTAGCAAAATAGTAACTAAAACCACATATGAGTTATGGACTGAGAAATCTCTCAGTGTTAGGCATCTACATGTTTGGGGTGTCTAGCGGAAGCACAACCATATATACCATATGAGACTAAGCTGGACTCAAGGACAGTTAGTTGTTTATTCGTAGGGTACTCTGAGAGGTATAAAAGCTTTTGGTTTTATGTCTCTCCACTAAGAACATAAAGACGGATAATGCTAAATTGTTTTGAGGATATTCAGAACAGTAAGAGTTAACTATATAAGGATTTCACATTTGAGGAAGAACAATTATTCCAAATGAGGAAGCAGTTGTTCCACTTCAGAATGAAAATACAGTTATACCCTTACAAGATATAAATATAGTTCATCTTGAAGTAGATCCTGCTGATGAGGTAGACCCTGAAAATTCTCAACCATAAGTGCCTAGGAAATTAACTAGGGGGAGGAGATCAGTCATTGCAAATGACTATATAGTTTATTTCAAGAGCATGAGTTTGACATAGGGTTAGAGGATGACCCACACATCCTTGAATGAGGCCAACTCGGTATTCACTCCACTAAGTGGTCAAATACCATGAAAGATGAGTAAAAATTCATGAAGGACAATAATGCTTGGGGTTTAGTGAAGTTTCCTAAAGGAAAGAAACCGGTTGGTTGTAAATGAGTATTCAAAATCAAGCGGGATTCGAAAGGCAATGTCAAAAGGTATAAGGCACATCTTGTCACAAAGAGATTCACTCAAAGAGATGGCATTGACTATAAGGGGACTTTCTCTCCAGTTTTCATGAAATTTTTTTTAGAATTATCATGGCGCTAGTGGCTCATTTCGACCTGGAGTTATACCAAATGGATGTTAAGATTGTCTTTCTTAATGGTAGCATTGAGTAAGAATTTGTATGGTGCAACCATAAAGTTTTAAAGCCAAAGGTTCACAATATTTGGTTTACAAATAAAGAAATCAATGTATGGTCTAAAGCAAGCATCCCGTCAATGGTATTTGAAATTTGATCAAGCAATATCCGATTTTGAATTTAAGGAGATTGTAGATGATCAATGCATTTACCATAAATTTAAAGGGAGTCGAATTATATTTTTGTGCTATATGTGGATGACATTCTACTAACAAGTAACGACATAGATCTTCTATTTAAGATCAAGAGTTTTCTCTCAAAGAATTTTGAGATAAAAATTTTTGGAGACATTTCTTTTGTGATAGGCATTCAGATTCAACATGACAGGACACGTGAAATATTAGGATCACAAATGGTCTATATCGATAAGGTGCTAGATAGACGTGATAAGAAGAAATGCTCTTAGGAGATAAGTTGAGTCTACTCTAATGTCTCAAAAACGATCTACAGAAAGAGCAAATGAAATACATTCCATATGCATCGGCGGTTGAAAAGTATGATGTATGCTCAAGTTTGTACCCATTCAGACATAACATATACCCTTGACAAACTTGGCAGATACTTGATCAATCTTAGGATCACTGGAAGACCTCTAAGAAGATAATATGATATCTATAGAAAATTACATGAAATCTGATCAGTTGCAGCTGATCGGATACACAGACTCAAATTATGCTGGATGTATCGACAATACGAAGTCCACTTCAGGTTACAATTTTCTGATTGTAGGAAGATGATGGATTTAGTGGAGAGGGCATTACAGTTACACTGTGACAATAAGAGCTATAGAGCTCTACTGCAATAGTGACAAGAGTTCAGCAAATTCGAAGCATATCGACATTAAGTTTCTTGTCATTAATGATAAAGTTCGGAATCATACTGTGTCTGTTGATAGTGTTAGTACTATTCTTAACATTACAGATCCACTCATTAAAAGACTTCCACCTAAAGTCTTTTGAGAGTATATTGCTCGTATGGGGTGGTTAGTCATGATGATATCCTGATTTAGTGAGAGTGGATAATTTCATGTAACAGACATTATTTCTAAGTGCACTTTATGTATATTTGTTGATTTCGCTAATAAAGTATAACTGCTTTTCCTAAAATCTACTTTTGCGCATTTGAGTTTGTTGAATTATTGGTTAGACTCGTTGGAGTCATACAGTTAGACTCATTGGAGTCATACAGATCGACTCATTGGAGTCATAAAGTGGAAACCAGTTGGAATTGTACCTTATTTGAGCAGAGGACATTTCCATGTCACACGTCCACATTTGATCTATGTCGTTAAGGGTTCTGAAACTTGTGATGTGGAAGGTCCTACCTCGATTATACAGAAGGTGACGACAACCATATTCAGTAGCATGACACTTAATGGATCAGATTGTTTTGAAATGTGATTTGTTGGCGGTTAAAGTTTTGATGTCATAAAGTTATGCATAATATCTATTCAGTACGACTTGCTTGGTCCAAGTGGGAGATTGTTACACCTATTATGTTTTAAAATCTAATTTATATTGGGCCTAATCAATTCAATTGGATATTTGTACCCGTCCACTTAATCTATGTTGTTTGACCCAATAAAGAATTGATCAAACTTAAATGATTTGATGTAGACACGTTTTCAATTACACTTCACCATGAGTGTATTTAAATTAAAATGCGAGACTCATCTACACGTGTGGAACTCGTATTATAAATCAAGAGTCTAGATTTATAATGAGTTGAACTAGGTTTTCTTGATGCTATATATATCATGGGTAGGGTTCCCTCGCCACCATAATGACACAATCTAACTTTTGGCGGCCTCTCATCTCCTCTAAAGATAAAGAAAAGAACTTGCTGGCTGGAGAGAAGAATTCTCTCTCTCAATTCCGGCGTCCTTGAGATCGTGCAGCCTTTGACATCTTTTGATGGAATCAAACATGATTAAAACCCTTATGTGAGTTCTTGTATGAAATAAAATTAGATCTAACAATTACATCCCCAAGTGTAAAGGCTTTCCTTTTCAATCACATTGATGGTCTCATCTCGCCCTAGGTACTGCTGTGATAGTGATAGTTGCATACTGTTTGAATCTTACTATTATAAATGGAACACAACTCATTTTTGAATCATCTTCCAGCAATTCTGCACAATGAAATTGGCTGGTTTGACGAAGAGAGGAAAATGGGGTGGACAACTCGTCTGCTTGCTCGGCAAATCATGCAACAAGCAACATTTGTTCGTGCTGCTCTTAGCAACCGGCTCTCTATTTTCATGCAAGATTCTGCAACACTTTTTGTGACCCATCTAATTGGGATGTTGCTATAATGGCGAGTGGCACTTGTTGCAGTGGCAACCCTGCCAGTTCTTTCAGTTTCTGCTGTTGCACAGGTTAGCATCATTCGCGTATGCTCATGTTCATTGTTCGAATAGTGATGCCTGATGCTGTGATTTCTTTCCTCGATCCATGGCATGCTAAATAGCATTAAGATCTGCACCACTCGAATTAGGCTGTGTCATTGTTACACCTGATTTCGCTTTACATTCTTTTCTTTGTGGTTAATTTTCAGTTGATTTCTTTTTGATTTGTATCTTCCTACATCAGTAACGAAGGGAATTAGGTTTTCTAATTCATTTTTGGCATTCCTTATTGCATCATGTTTCATCCGGGGCTCAACACCATGTTTGTTTCTAGCCTTCTTTTTATGGTTCATTTAGAAAATGGATAAAATAAAAAGACATATTTGCCTAATATTAGGCCAGTCCCATGCAAAAAAAAAAGGGTGTCAGATCAGCCCCTCTAAAACCATTGCAAAGTGCAATATACATATCTATTTTCAGCTAGAGACTTACCATGCCATCATAAGTGGATTCGGTTCATGTGTGTGAGCGCCACGCATATATTATAAGACGGTCAATTCCGCGTTGATATATTGATTGTTGTGAAATTGATATGCTCTGATACCAATTGTTGTAACAAATCGGCGCTATAATACCAACTGTTACTTTCAGGATCAAGTTTGTGAAACTTGAAAATATGATCAATACTTGCATAGGAAAACTATTGTAAAGTAAACTGACAATACCTATATAAAGAGCAATAAGAAATAAGACGATAATTTAACATAGTTCGGCCCAAACATGCCTACGTCCAGGGAGAAAGCTTGAGAGAGTTTTATTAATAAACTTGATATAACGAGATCTAACCTTTCTCTTCATCTCATAAGAGTATTCACTTTTCCCTTGAATGTAAACCTAGATTAGAGTATAATTTCTCTGTATACGCTTTCACCTTGATCCTCTTTTTCTTGTTTTCCTTATTGTTCTCCACCTTTTTTCTACCTTTTTCTGTGTCTTCTCAGTACCTTATAATACTAGATTACAACATTTATTAATAGGATTTTACAGTAAGATGTTGAGTTTCAAGAGCACAAAACTTTAAATTCTTTGGACCTCTTATAATATTATAAGAGGATTAATCTCACGTGTCAATACAGTATTGACTCTCTTATAATATGTGTGTGGCTCATACACATGAACCGGACCCTAAGTAAGCATGGGCTTATCAACATTTTTTGGATCAGTTGAGTGAATCCTTCTTAACCAGTTGTTCCCACTGAGGTAACATGATATCACACAACATATTTTTAGTGACCCTTTCATCAATATTAGGTATTATGGTCTTCTAAGACCTTTAAATACTAGATGTACATCTCTCAGATAGGAGCTTCCCTTGCTGGTCTTGTAGTTCATGCAAACAAACAATCATGTTCTCGTTATGTGTATGGAGCAAATATTACATTCTTAATTGTCACGTTCCGCTTCCTAAAATATGTGAAAACGGAGTCGCGACGAGAGCCGGCGGCATCTGCATGTGAGAAAATACATGACGCACATACGCTAAGCCTAAAGTAACCTGAACAAGTTATAAAATCTACTACGATAAATCAATATCACTGCAATATGACATATAAATATCTAACATGATGATAGCATATGAATAAAGGAAAGAAATAACAACTGGACATGATATATATAGAATCAGGAAATAACATGAATAAAAGAGCAAAAATACATATAATCAAAAAAGAGAGACTTCAGCTCCTCGTAATACATTTAATCCTCTCCAACTACCTGATCAGTAATAAATAGGCACAGATCTAGATATGCAAATTCATGGAGTCAGAACTCCTAATGAATGTATAAGAATAAACTGGAAAGTGCATGTGCATATAATATATGAGTAGATATATATTATATACTGGAATAAGAATTGACATGAATAAAGTAAATAAATTGTGAGAAGATAGATTACTTACTTGGATTTGATCTCCCCAAGCATGTTTTTCAATTTCTGCATTTTGAGATTCCTTTTCATTTGATTGAGGCTAAACCTGCACACAAAAATAAAGAAGTTCAGATTTAGAATGAAGATGTGCAAGTGCTCAATTCTTCCGCTATAGCAAGTGGCTATGCGGGTCGTGATCCACAGGGAGGTTTTGCGATAGAAGCGTTTACGTTTCTTTATTGAAATCTTAATGAAAATAAAACGAGTTCTTCTTTGTTTTTAAGTTAACAAAATGAAAAGAAAGTTATGTTAAAGTTAAGAAGAAAGTGGTAGAATAGAAAGTGGAAAAAATCAGAAAATGAAAGAAGCGACTATGCACAATGAGTCGAAAAAGAATGATAACGATTTGGAAGAAGTGGTGATCTATACTAAAGAAATAAAAGAAAAGAAAGAAAGAAAAGTGAAGAAGACTTACCAAGTTTGATTGATGACTTACTTGGAAACCTTTGCATGTTCTACCTTTGTTTAGGAGGCGTTCAACGCATAGATCATAAGCCCGAGCTCAGTCCCCGTTCGCATTATATCATCAAGTCTCGCACAAGCATGAAGTGATACGTCTTGAGGAGGAGAACGTCTTCATGAACTATCGTTGGCACTCACATAACGTCGTTATACTTGTGCTATGGAATTCACTTGCAAACTCAACAAAAACAAACGAGGTAAAGTAGAAGAGGAAGAAGAAAGCAAAAGAAAAGGAAAGTAAAGATACGAACATAAACAAAAGTTTACCTTTATTGCTTGAAACAATGAAAGAAAGGAGGAGGGTACATCGGTGTCACTCTCAACATATGCCTCTCTCTTACTTACATGAATCATCTTCTAACCTAAGCTTACATACAATTTACATAAAAAGAAAAGAGAAACCTAAACTAAGAAATGGAAAACTAGTCTAAAATCCTAACTCTGCATTGGCGTCGCATTTTGCGTGCAAAGACTGCCCTTTTATAGGCATAACCCACACGAGGGGGATCCCGGGGAGATCGGGGGAGCAAACGCTCCCCCTAACTCCCCACAATGCCGCGGAAACGCGGCTTGGGCCGCGTTTCCGCGGCCAGGGTGTGGCCAGGTGGCCATACCCTGTTGGTGGGTCGCCCAGGTATTCCCCTCTGCTTTTATCTTGAGTTAGTTTCTTCGTTTGAGTCCCGGATTCTGACGAAATGGCCTTGGATTCTTGGCTTTAACCGATCGATTCTGAGATGATTCTTCTCAACCGTTTTTAACTTCTTGATTTTGCCCTGATTTCTTGAGTGCGAATTTATTCTGATTTAACTCAGAATTTTGGTGGGCTTTTGGGCTCATTTCTCTTCATCTCCTTGAAGAATGAGCCTGCAAATAAATTAAGCAATTAATTAGGACAATGCAAAGTTTTATTCTAAAATAAGTATAAAAAAATGATATTAAATATGCAACATTAGTGACCAATCACACCCCCTACTATCTTTTCTCGTCCTCGAGCAAAACAACCAAACTATACTAAGGATTATTAGACCACTTTCGCAGGTCGCGCGATTGCACTAAGCATGTGCAACAGCCGTTAACCTCTAGGTTCCTCCTAGAGGACGAGTTTTTTGTCTCGTGAGGGTTTTCAGCGGATTGCACCCACAAAATCCATAAGAAAGAGAAATAAAGAGTTAGTATTTTCGAAAAGCATTTTGAAAGAGAAAAATATTTGAAATATGATTGTAAGATTTAAGCAATCTATAAGTTATAGGAAACCGAAATTTTCATTCCTAAACTTAGTCTCTATTCAAAAATTTGTTATCAATCAAAGTAAGAAGTCAAATTGTACTTCTCATCTAGTCTATTACTTTACCCTAAGTCATATGCACTTGTGACTGTGAAAATTTTGACTAAGGGTTCATTAACTCTAACTCTTATGCCTTATTTATTTATATATATATATATTTTTGGTGGTATTGTTCCTTAGTTCTATTAGGCTCTATTCTAATCTGCCATGTAACGACCTTTAATCGATGACTCCCAAAACAAACGGTCTTAGGGCACCGGCTGAGAAGACACCCCAAGGACTTAAGGACTCGAGCAAACAAGGCCACAAAACTAAGGATTTTATTATATGAACCACTTTTTAGGCGTGAATACTTATGCTTTATTAGGCACAAATACCCAGCTTAATCAGAGGATTTTTTTATTTTTTTTTTCTTAAACTTATCTAATCATCTTTCGCATAAATACTAAGGCTTGCTTAGGCCAAAGCACGTAGCTAATTAATAATTAGATTTGTTTTATCTTTTTTTTTTCAAACTTATCTAATTATCTTTCGCATAAATACTAAGGCTTGCTTAGGCCAAAGCACCTAGCTAATCATTAATTAGATTTGTTTATTTTTTTTTATATTTTTTTTATAAGGCATAAGAATCTTTGTTTTTGAACCCTAAGTGTGTAAGTGTATGAAGTGTGCATATTTCATCAAGGTAAAGATCAGACTAATTACTTTGACAAATTTTCTTCCTAACCCTAAAAATCAACAAATAATCATATTTTGACCAAGTATAAGAAATCCGAATTTAGATTTTCCTATTCCTTAAAATTAACTTAATTTCTTACAAAAAATATGTCAAAATATTATTTCTATTTTCAAAAAGTTTTTAATAAAAAAGAAAACCTAAGTTATGTTAGACCCTCCCCCACACCTATCTCATGCATTGTCCTCAATGTATGAATTAATGCATAGATGCATGAAAAAGACGAAAGGGAAGGAAAATGTTACCTTATGGTGGTGGTTCTGGTGGTGGTCTGATTGGTCCACGAAATGCGGCCCAATCGACTTTTCTTTGGGTTCGGAGGAACCCACCAGAAATTACTCTAATATAACCCACTAAAAAGATGTGTCCATAAAGGATTTTTATTAAATATTTAACCCCATCTAATTTTCATATTCCATAACTAATTTCGGAGTCAAATTTGTCAACCACCTCGTCCCAGAATGGAGTATGAAATGATAGAACGGTTGACTTGGACTCAGGAAGGATAGGAACTAATACCGACTCAGGAAGGTGACTTAAGTCAAGTAAAGGTTCAGGAGTCAACTTGGTTTAAGAAGCGGGTCCAAGTCAAGAAGTTGAAACTCAAGTCCACATGTATTTTCTAAACAATAGGATGTGACCTAATATGGGTGATTCCAGTTCAGGAATGATAGGTGGAGGAATCAAAACTGACTCTAAAATATTACTCAAGTTTGGTAACAAAACAGGAGTCAATATTGATTCAGAAAGTTGAACTGGATCACAGATTTGAGAATCTAGGTCACATATCTCATTGAGTTCAATATCAAAAAATTGAGAACTTGCCAATTTGTCAATAGGATTTTCAAAATTGTATAATTGGTCAAGTTCAATATGATCCTCAAAGATGGGGGATTCAATTTCATGATGAATAGCCATAGGATCCAACGTTGACTCGGGGAAAAGATCGAAATCAGGTGAAGATACCGGAGTCATAATCGAATCAGAAAGTAGAATTGAATCACTCAGTTGGGGTTCAGGATCATATTCATTTTCAAGTTCTATTTCAGGAAAAGGATAACTTGCTAAACTGTCAATATCTTTTTCAAAATTTGGAGTTTGGCAAGTTCAAATGGTTGTTCTGAAATGGAATCTTGATTTCCAAAACTACAGGACTCTTCGGCTCTAACAGAATGGTTGGTGACATCAGAACTGGTCCAACGGTGAGAATGTAGAGATTCGACCATCATATCTATGTCACGATTACGAGTGTTTTGAGCCTGAGTCATGGCTTCAAGCATCTTTTCATAGTTGATAGGTTCATTGTTTTGATGAAAAGATGAAGAATTGTCTTGGAAGTGGTAGTGAAATTGTGAGTCCATCAGATTTTGGGATTTGTGTTTGGACTCACGCATACTCATTTCAAAATTGATGGTTTCCTATTTTGGACAGGTGGAACTGAGTATGAATCTTGAAAATATTGTGGACTAGGTGGAGAAGGAGGACAAGTTGGTTGATAATTATGCTCGGGGGAGGTGAATCCCCACTGACTCTGTGAAGAGTTGAAATCGTTATGAAAATTATAGTCATACGATGGGGGGCATGGGTTATATTCATTCGGATAAGACCAATCCGGCACACTAGGTTGGTTAAAGTTATGATATGCCAGGTTGATAATATCCGAAAAAGAATTCGATGTGTAATATGGATTATTATTAAAGTTGAAAAAATTATTATTATAAGCCATATCACACAAATAGAATACAAACAAAAAGAAAGAAAACAAACAAATAACAAACAAAGAAAAAGAAAAAAATTCTAACCTAAGTTAGGGTAGACCTATGACCTAGACGACTCCTAACTGATTAGACTGTCCACGGGAGGTTCAATGTAGACCTTGACCCCAAGCTAATCAGCCAGGTCAGGGCAAGGTTGGTGGGAGGTTTTCCGTCAAAGACGTTCCTTAATTAAATAACCACCAACCTTCGGGCTTTCGGCCCTTAATCCCTTTCCTAGACACTGATTTGGCAGGAGTCAAATTCTAACACACCTTTCCCCCTTAGGATAATCTCCTAATTGAGTCCGAGATGTCCCTAGGGCCAACGTCTACTCATTTTAAGTTAGGCTTGGGTTAGTGAGTGCTTGGAATCTGATTTTTGGGCTAAGGAAGGTGATTAAATCCCCACCTTATCTTGTTAATGGGTGATGCCCTTAAAATCAATTTGTGCAAGTGTACAAGATATGTAAATAAGATGCACTCAAAGTGATGTAAATCAACCAAGAGATGAGTCCTATTCTACATGCAATGCGAACGTACCTTGCTCCAGCACTCTTCAACAGTAAAAATAATGAATTGAAAAGACACGTGCCTAAAAATGCAAACGTCTAATCAACTTTTAAAATTTTCAACGAACGTTTTACTGTTGACTTATTAGCAGGCTTTTTGTGATAGCATATAAGAAATAAAGAATTGCAGTAGCTCTGTTTGGCAAAAAAGCAACCCTGCACAAAACCTATTAGTAGTCAACTCTTCTTTGCCGCGGATTCGCGGCTTTGGCCGCGCAAACGCGGCAAATCAGAGGGCCCTTGGTCTCTGCTTTCTACAGCAGAGGACCAAGACCACTTGTATGTCACTGCAACCTTAATTTCCTGCTTTGCTTG
>JAVJIF010027751.1:0-81869 GCA_038442645.1 Agave tequilana
TCCCTAGCTCTTCAAGCTACAGGAAGTTCCCTTACTGCCCCATGCATACTAGAGCAAATGTACAAGTGGCACATTAACTCCCGGTAGGTCTCGAACAAGGCAGGCCCGCTTCTCCAGAAGAGCCAATTCCGCCTCGCACGGGAAGTATTCTTCGTATGGGAGAGACCAAAAAGGCAGAGCAGAGACTTCCCACATCTCATGCAAGGCCATACCCAATTCGCCAACAGGGGTGAAGAAAGTCCCTGAAGCTGGGCAATACAATTCAAAGATGGCGTAGAAGCACGCCACGGTTCATCCCAATGCCGTAGCAGGTCGCCCTAACGGCCTCATGGAGGTTCAGCCTCTCCAAATCCTCCTCGAAATGAACGAGGATATATGTACTTAAATCCCTCCACTATGCCTTCGAAGGGTGACCCAGCCTGGAGTCCTGAAGTCAGTAGCTGGATAGTTCCCATTGACTTGCAGAACTGGTTGCCAAAGGTCAGCGCCACAGCAGGGATTTTCCCATTGGGATCTCTCGCGATACATTCCCAGGATGTAGACCCATTATGCAACGAGGAGGCCCCGCTCTTGCATAACCAGGAGACTGAAACATCAATCTCCCTACATGGATGGAGTCGTATTTTGCTTACTTCCATGCCATCTTCCGAGCCTGCGTCACCACCAGAAGGAAGACAAGAAAAATGTCGCTTGTTGGACGGGAGGTAAAACTTCTCATCCTCCAACTGAAAAATCTACTGCCCTCTCCTGCCTGTAGTTGGTGATCAGGATCTGGTGCGGCATCCACGAACATGAAGTCGGGCTTCCTATAAGTTCGACGGTCAACATCTTCAAGGGGAGCCGTAGTCAGAATGCTCCTCGTGGTGTGTTGATCACCACCATGAATAAGCGTGTCTCGAACGACAGAGCTCCGCTCGCTAAACAAAGAAGCCTGCCGTGAAATTGCAAGCTGATATTGCCATCTGCTCCTTTGGTCATCCAAATAGATTGTTCAAAGGACCAGGAGTATAGTGCACTGCAGGAGCAAAGAGAACTATGATTAGTTCACCAGCCAAGCGAACACAAAGACACAATTTTCACCAAGGCATAGCCTCGCCCTTTGAGCGAAGCTAGCAAGGCGATAGCTTCGACAAAGCTTAGCCTCACAGTCAAGTCCGCATTTCGCAGAAAATGTCCAAGTGTTAGCTTCGCTCCGAAAAAGCTTAAGCAGAAGGCGGTACAGCCCTGAAGACTAACTTCGTCAAAAGGGCATTATGGTCAAAGTTATCCTTTACAGCCATGATTGAAGGGACGGATCCGTATCCTGTTGTTCAACAGGACAAAAATAGCCAAGTAATAGCTTCGCACGGAAGCTTAAAGAAGAACTGTTCAGTTCTTAGATCCCCGTCCAAGAAAATAAGGAAAATTTAGGGAAATGGATTCCCTAACAAATAATAGATCATGCTCGATCGTTCTGGATTCATCCAAAGATAGCCAAACATCGGCTTTAAAAGAGAGACGGCAGTCTCTAATCAAAGGGGAAGTCCCTTACCGGCGATTGGTCATTCGATGACCGGAGGAGGAGAAGGACCTTCCGCTGCAGAAGTTGCCACTTCTTTCCCCGCTCGTCTCTTGGGCGCCATTGAAGAGCTGTGAAAGTTTTCAAACTTTCTAAATGGAGAGGAAAGAGAAGAAAAAGAGTCAAAGTCCTCTGAAAATTTCAAGCAAAGAGATCTGCTCTTTCTCAGCCCGATCGGGCTTTTATAGGCCATGAGCGCCTGAAATGATGCCTTGAAAAGGGCACAGGCCGCCGTTTTGAATTAATTTGAAACGCCGCCTAAAGCGCCTTCCCGAGAAGCGCTGATTCAGCCACTAAGGGTTAACTTCGCCGTGGGTCAAAATGCGTACTTCGCACAATCTATCAAGAACTTCGCCAAAAGGATTGCCTTAGCCCCGCTAAAGGCACAGTTCGCGGACGCGCCAGTTTCGCGCGAAGCTCATTTAAAAAGGATCCTGTCCTTAACTCAGCACAAAGTTTAGCCCCGCTATCGCCGAATTTTCAATGAAGACAAACAAAAATCAGATAAGCAGAAAATGAACTTTCATTGATTTAAAAGGAAAGGTACATTGATACTACATCAGGGTTGTGTTTCATACAACAGATTCAGTTGCTCAGCAGGATCATTTGCGCAAAAGGCATACAAGTGGTTTTATCTGCTCCCAAGCCAGACCAACTGGACACGAAAGGCCTTCCTCCTGCACAAGGCTGTAACCAGAACAGATTGTGCCACCAGGACAGATGGTGTCATCTGGACAGATTGTGCCACAAGGACAGGGCCATGATCCTTCACATAATGGCAAATTTTGCTACCAGAGCGCCGGATCATCTTTGATTAAAATTGGCAAAGGACTGATTGCCACCAGCAGGCTGGATCTTCTTTAATGAAAATTGGCAATGGGAAGATCCGTGACCTTACTAGTGACGTCCACTATCCCGAAATGGATCATCTCGGATAAGCGGCTACCAGCCTCACCTTAAAAGGAATCATCTCGGATAAGCGACTGCCAACAGCCTCTGGGACACACATCAGCTGCCCCAGGTTGTTCCTCCTGCTTAAAAGTAAACTTCAACTAGGGAAGCATAAGGCAACTTTTCGGTCTCTTCATTAAGTCACAAGATTGGCGAACATAGCTCACTGCAATGCAAATCAGAACGGATTAGCAGTTAAACACAGGAGAAGCTGCAAAAACACTAAGTCAGATTCTTCGGGGCGAAGCAATCCGATTTCAGTTAAAGCCGAGGATATGCCTCGCTTGCACAACAATGATGGGCTAGCTCAGCAAACGCCAAGTCCTAGCCTCGCCTATAGGCTAAGCCAGACCGATCCTGTGGACACAGTCTTAGCCTCACCTATATGGCAAGACTGGCTCAACTTTGAAGAGACCAAGTCCCAAGTTCTGCCTGTGTAGCGGACTTAACTTGTAGTGATCTTTCTGTGATCAAGTCGGAATGATAGCTTCGCTGGGAAGCTATACTGAAATTCTTCTCTACAGATCAGTCAATTGCAAAATGAAGAACAAGGAAAAATAATCCCTGAAGCAGCTGTTAAAGCTAAATTAAGGGAGATGAATTCCCTAAAATCGGTGAAGTCGTTAAATGATCAAGACTTATCGGTCCTTGGCCCGATAATAACCAGAGTGGGCATTCCCACTGCTTCAGAGATCTGAGTATCTCTCTCAACCAAGAGAAGAGAAGAAGAGCAGATCACTTCTCTTCAGAGGACCTCAAGTGTCCTATTTATAGGCCCCATGGCCTTAGCGCTGCCGCCTCAAGCGTGGAAGGACGAGCGCATTTAAGGCACTTATTGCACCTTAAGAAAAGGGACGGTTTCCCTTAGAACCGTGCAAAGGAAGAAACGTCTCCCTCATAAAGGCACTTATGGCGCCTTGAAGAAAAGGAATATCCTCCCTCGGAAATGCACAATCGGAGAATATCTCCCTCGATCAGTGCGAGAGAAGGAGTAATCCTCCTCGTAACCGGCCCACACAGCAGTTGGCCTTGGGAAAGCAACAGATGTTCCAAGGCGAACTTATTCCTGGAGGCCCAGATGCGGAGCTACTCAGACGCGGAGCTACTCAGAGTCGCGAACTTGTACAATTCTTCGACAAACTTATCCCAAAGCAGGATTGAAAGCGAAGCTGAACTCAACCATCATGGCGACGTTCATACTCCACACACCACCAATCAAAGCAGTTCAAAGTATTTCAAAGTCTGAGCTATTGCAGACTTTCAAAAACTTTGAAGGGGTCTTGTTGACACTTAAAAAAGACAAGATTCTTATTGGTCTGAACAATGTCTAAACTTGTTGACATTTACAAAAGACAAGTGACAGACGAGCTGAAGACCAGTTTTCACCCATCTCTGAGGGACAAAGAAGCAACTTAGACTCCACTGATCCAGCAAGCAGACAGTGAACCCGGATTATTTCTAAACAGACCTCAGTAGGTCTAAGGTGCTAGCACTTAGCATCACATGAGCTCAAAGGGATAGCCTCGCTTGAGAGGCTAGGATCATCCGACTTCGCCTTGAAGCCATTCAAAGCCTCGCCAGGAAGCTAACTCTTAGCTTCGCCAGAGAGAGTCAGCTCCGCCTGAAACCACATACAATTGCGAAGAAAGGGTATATGGTAACTCTGCCACAGAAGACTTCTAGCTCCACCGAAAAGCTTCTTTTCAGACTTCGCCAGAAACTGCCTCCAGCTCCGCTATGAGTTCGAAGCGGGCAGCGCCGCTATTGGTCTGCCAATGGTCAACCTTTGACTAATCAAATCTCCGGATGAGATCGGATCCAATCAGATCAAATCCAATTAAGATCAAATCGGAGATCAAATTCGGCAGTTGATTGCCACAATCTCTTGACTCTCTTAAAAACGAGTAAGAAGATCAGGGAAAATCCTCCAACGATATGGAAAGGATTAAAACAGATCAAGAAGATCAACCAACCTGCCATTTCTAGCTTCGCCAAAGCTGATCCTAGCCTCGCAGCAAGGCTACTTTCCAGATTCAAACAGATTTTATTCAATCTGTTTCCATAATTTTGAGGGACGATTATACCCTTGCTCTCCTTATAAATAGCCCACCAGGGGCACAAGGAGAGACACACGCACGAAGAGAGGACTTCTTCAGAAGAGACGGCAAGAGGACTCCACAAGCAGAGGCTCCTTACGACGCACCATGCGCTCTTGAATTCAGAGACTTTTTAGAGAATTGCTTCTCTATTCAGGGTGTTGATACCCTAACACCTTCTTCTCAAGGAATCTCCAGAACCAGGTGAGAAGGAATTCTTAATTGAAGGCAGTTTTGAGAAGTAGTAAGAGGGTTCTACCAACCTTCTATTCTCTGATTCCCGGAACCAGGCGAGAAGGGAATCTCATCGCTCGCATCGTCAAAGGGACAAAGTTGTCGCGCATTGACCAGACTCCTATCGGCACACTTCTCCAGAATCTCTGAGGAGATCTACTTGTAATCTTTTTTTTAAGAATACTTGTAATTTAGCTCCTCAAACCTTTTTATTGTAAGTTTTTTCCTTTGCAAATCTATGGAAAACAAAGGTTGCACTCACTCCTTGAAGCATGATTCACCACTCCAAATACAAGATGTTTGGAAAGGCGCCAAAGATGGGCTGAGCACTGTGATGGCGTTCGGATGTTGATTACTTGCCATGCATGACGTGAACATCGAAAGAACAATGGTGTTTCTTGAGGTCGAAAGGCAGCAGATTCTTCTGATTCCACCTGACCATCCGAAGTGGGGGTATGATCCTTCGAACACCTCCACCACCAGAAAGTCATCCAATGAGCATGGAGTCTTCATCGATGTTACTTCTGGGGTAGGTGAAGGGAGAATCCGAGAACTTACCCACCACTATATTCCCCGCCATACTCGCTCTGACCATGCCATGCCAAGAAGCATGACTGGTGCATTGAATCTAAAGAGATCTTGGCGAGGGCCCGATCCCCATCTCCCGAAGACAGGAGTCATGACTTCTTCTCCAATGGTCGACCATCGGCCAAGTTCGCTGGCCGATATATTCTACCAAGGGCCCAACGAACATGAAAAGGATGATTAAGCCTACCTGCAAGAAGCAAACAAAAATTAGAAGATCTGAAGCTTGGGATACTTCAACAGAAAAACTAAGTGAGAGACGCAGTTATTGCTAAAAGCTTCGGACGCAGAATTGACCCGCGCAGTGAACCAAGCTTCTGCGGTGGCAGAAACAGACGCGATCAAAACTGTGATACACACAGAATTCGAACGCAGTCCAGTTTTGCATCTGCATATAAGGTATGAGACGCGAAGAGAATCAAACGCGAAAATCGCCATCTCCCTGTTTGATGAACAGGGGTTGCAAAATTCAGGCCTGAAACCTTCGATCTAAGTTGAAGTTCTTCTAAGTCAACAACCTCAGACGCGAGCTCTGTATGTAAAGCTAGCGGTCCAGGTGCTAAAGTCCATTATACTCGCGTCTAGAGAATTTTGAGTCAGAATTTTCTAAATGGCGCAACTTCTAAAAGATGGGCACACCAGTTAGACTTCGGAAGAAGGTCAAGAAGATGAATCTCTTTAAGAGATAGCAAAACTGAAACTCGATTGGGTTAAAATTTCATGGCAAACCAGGAAGTCATACCGTAGAGAACCCCCATTAAGGGTTGAACTTTCTGCATCAAGGCGCGGCGTAAAAGGTGCTCAAGGAGATGCTTTTTGATCTTGAAATCACTTGACAGTGATAATCTTCTAGAAGGATTGAACAAGAACATGAAAGTTCTGGGTCATCATCGTCCATGGGGGCAAGCCCCAGGTAAAGTCCTTGAAGGGAGAAGGTGAAATCCCTCAGAGCATTCGCTCTCAAACGAAAGCAGTCTAAGTAATGGACTGCTAAAGGGAGAGGGTGAGCCCTATTTATAGGCGAACCATAATCCCTGTAATTAATGGCTCGCTAATCAGAACCGTCAGCTTTAATGATTGCACGAGTGTCGAAGCCCAATGGAGGACGGACACGTGGGTCGTCGCTTCGGGAAGCAACGGAGATGCGAGCCTCCAACTGCCAGTGCCGGTTTGGCATTTAAAGACATTAACGCCTAAACCCAATGAAGGGCTGACGCATGGACTGCCGCTTCGGGAAACATCGGATGATGCGAGTCCCCAATCGTCAACGTCGACTTGACATTTAAAGATCCAACAAGATCTTTATGGCAGGCTGCATGTAACGCCTAGGAAGTTGCACCAAACGCAGGTCTAAGAGCTGCGTCCAGGAACTTGCGTCCCTATATGAAGTCGAAAACGGCATCCTTCTTCATTCCAATTAAGAGGACCATGACCGCGTCTCTCGAAACAGTTCAAAGCTGCGTCCCCTTAGCAAAAGGGACTCATGCTGGGGTCGCATTTTGAAGCTACAAAAGCTGCGTCCTAAGACTTCCTCTACAACAGAGAAGGCCTATGTCATTCATAGGATCCAGAGATGTGCCTCCGCTAAGACAAAGTCGCATCTTTTTATCTATGCATCAGCTTTGGAGGAGCATGAAACCGCGTCCTCACTTCATCTTGAAATTCTGCATCTGGATAGAAGTAAAGGCTGCGTCCCAAGAGCCGCATCCCTCCATAACCAAAGCCGCGTCTCAATTTGCAAGTTAAAGTCGCGTTTCTCAGGACTGCGTCTCTACTACAGATTAGAGCCGCGTTTAGCAAACTCAGTTCAGCCTGAGTTCATTCAGAGTCAGTCAAGGATCACAACCAAAGACTGCGATTAAGAAGTTAGATCATCTACAGCGGAGCAATGAAGGCGGAACAAAAACTTCAAGGACTTTTATTATTTGAACAAAAAAAATGATAAAAGTGATACAAACACTCTTGGTGAATGGAGTGCACTTCTCTTTACAAAAAGAGGGGGAAGGCTAATAATCCTGATTCGCCAAAGAACAGATTTGTTCTCTGAGGCGATGCATCTCATGTTGACGCACTTCCTCAGCCTCCATGAAAGCTTGGACCCGCAACTCCTCCTCAGATAAGAATTCCTTCGTAGCCAGCTGTGCCTGTAAAGATTCCAATCTGGAGGAGTGAGCAGAGAGACTTTCTTTAACCCGCGTCTTGGCAGCTTCCAGCTCTTCCATCTTCTTCATGGCAGTGGCAAACTTCTGCTCATTGATTGCAATTAAGGCTTCCGCTTTGGCTATGGTGGCACGAGCACTGATAATAATCTGCTCCACGCTCTGCATGATGAGTTCAGATTCCCTTGAATCGCCAATCAGCTTTTGATGGTCAGCCTGGAGATCTTGGAGGTGGCGGGTCTCTTCAGCTATTTGTTCCTCCATCTCCTTTCGCTTTTGTTCTTGAGCAGCAAGAAGCCTATCCAAGGCTGCCCGGGCCTCGTGAACTGAGCCAGCACCTTCCAAAGACTTAAGCTCTTTCAAGTCACTTCCCAACTGCTCCACCAGCAGCAGGCACGCCTTAGCCTGTGAAGGACCTCCAGTATGACTGATGTTCTCGATCAGATTTTCAAGAAGCACGCGGGCAAATTCGAAAGAACTGCCCCCAGACAGGATAAGGTCATTACATGATCGCATGAAAGCAAAGAATTGTTGCACCACTTAACGTATCAGTTCTTCCATGATATCACTGGCTGGGGAGAATTTTGCTGATGCGCTCCCAGACCCCCTTTCTATCACCGACCGAGGGACGGGAGTCAATTCGTCCCGTGCAGGAGTCGGGCCAACGACAGGCGCGGCGGAAGCTGAAATGGTCGCCGACACGTCTGGGGCAGCTATGGTCGTAGCAGCCTCCACGGCGGATGAAGTGGCAGCAGGCCTGACCACTTTGGGGTCCTCGGTCGAGGCTTGAATTGTACTACCTTCCGGGTCGACACTGGCCGCCAAACCCTCTGCCTGAGCTTCCTTAGCACTCTCTGCAAATCACCAAAACATCAGCCATGACAATAAAAGGAAAATATTCAAGACATCAATATTTTCTTACCAAGTTGAGGGTCTAAAGACAGCGAGTTCCTGGGCGAATCTTGCAGGGTTGAGATCTCCCCGACTTCAATAATTGCCTTCTCTTGAGGCATCTCAGTAACAGGAGCCTCAACACTCTCCTGCTGGGCCAGCTCTTGTATCATCTCCTCGATATGGGAGGAAGTCGTAGCCTCACTGTCCACGGCCAGCCCTGTAGCATAAAGGGAAAATGTCAGATCCTTTTCCCTAGTTAAAAGGGGAAACCGGGTCAACAAGACAATAAGAGTACCTTCAGTAGGAGCAATTGTTGCTATTGGTGAAACCATCACAGGGTCACACCCGTGTATTTCTTCCTCCGAGATATGTGAGAATTTGCTCAGATCTGAAAGAGCGGGTTCATCGCCAAAATCGACTTCATCGCCTGAATCATATTCATCCTCTCCGGACGATGAAGATGATAGTTCAACGCGAGAAGCCTCGACAATTGAGGCCTTGCCACCAAATACCCCAGTAGTAGGGCTGGGGTCAACTACCCGCGAGCTGGGCATTAATATACCAGGAGACCCAGGTTGTTATGCCTCATCTCTTCTCTCTTGAGCTGAAGAAGACCCTGGTTGAATTGAGACCCCTGGAATCTCAACATCATCCCTGCTCATCAAGTCAACCTCGAGCTGCTCAGCCTCATCAGTTGTGACGGGTTCATAAGCAAGCTCCCTTCTTCTAAAATTATGGGGCCTCTGCTGCGCAATCCACGAGAACGAACAGGGGGCGTCGTCTTCCTCCTCCTCTTCTTCCCTCTGCTCTTCAATACCAGAAGGGACAGCCTCGGACATGGAAGCTTCAGCCGCCAAGTCTTTCCTGGCCTTCTTCGGGGTAGGCTCAGCTATGGAAGTAGAGCCAGGCTCAACTGTGGAAGTAGAGCCATGGGGACGTTTAGGCACTGCCCGTCGACACCTTCTAGCAAGTTGCTCCCTAGGTGCTGCTGCTCTCGGCTCCCCTGTGTCTCTCCTCTGGCTTCCCTCTGAGCCGTCTGGTATTCATCGATACCTCTCGTGCGCTTGTTAGATGCCAACTTCGCTTCATAAGACGCATTAATGTTCTTAATGCATGAATGCTCTATTGAGTAGCCAGGCATCTTGCTAGCCTGGAAGTACCAGGTGCAGAAGCTAAGGCTTGCGTGGCAGTTTGGCGTCTTATGAGGCAAGCTGAAAAGAGCCCGTGGCCCCCCAGCCACGCTGTAATATCAGGCTCGAGCACCTTCAAACAAATTCCCACTGAAGGCGAGTTGGGCATTGGGGTTGCCGACATATAGCTGGTCATAGCCGAACTGTCGGGCAAAACGACTCGGCATATAAGGCTCAATCGTGCATGAGTTCCCTTGCCGAAAGAGCAGATACCTGGGCTGAATGTTAATAAGCCACTAGAAGACTCCGATGACACCCTCGTGAAGTCGTCCGGACCCACCATGTCGGCAAACTTATCCCCATAAGCAGCATCGGTAATCTCGGGGAAGCAGCGGTTGAGATGGTAATTCGAAGCGTTCAGAATACATTTCCGAACGTAGAACATATATTTGTTGGACCAGTTTGAGTCCTCCAGCCGCTGCACAAAGGGGACAAACCCCTCGGACTGAGACACTGGCGTCATCAGTGAGGGGCAGTGCATAACGTACCAAGCCATTAGGTACGTGTAGGGGAGCTCGATCCAGGGGTTGGGAGTCTTTACTCTCAGTCGCCCCTCTGAGTCAACCTCCGATCTACCGTGAGAGTAGACGATCCCCTCCACCCTACACAGGCTCTGAGTCAGGGCCCGTAATCCGCTTTGGATTCCGGCCACCATTGCCGGAAGGAGAGCAATGGATCTACCATAGGCCAGCAGCACCGCCGGATACACCACGTAAGCAACGATCACTTCATGCGGCAGTGTCGGCACTACACAGCGCTTCAACCACAGCATGAGGAAGCCCGACAATAGTGCCCGGTTAGAAATGGGGATCCGAGCTTGGTGATGAAAACTCTCAAAAACCGTGTCAGGCGTGAAAGTGTCTTCATTTGACTCTGTGGTATAAGAACTCACAGAGGCATCGATCCTCTCGGCGATTTCTTTGTCGGAACTGGGAGCCAGAACGGTCACTGAGTTGTCTTTCTCAGTGATACCATTAAACAAGTAGCTCGCCCAAGACAGTTGCTTAACTCCCCTAGTTCTCCAGGAGGTTATCTGGCCGCAGATGTGAAAGTGGCATAGCACTTCCCAGTAGGTCTCATATACCCGAGGGCACTCTTTCTTCAAGAGATGAAGCTCCTTAGAAGTTGGGACGTATTCCTCATAAGGAGCATCTCCCATGATCAGCCCCGAGACTTCATATAGCTCATGCAGGGCGAGCCCCATTTCTCCGACCGGGGTGAAGAATGTCCCCGTCAAAGGGTTGTAATGTTCCAGGATCCCGAAAAAATTGTGGGAACTCTGCGGGATGCCATATTGCACAGCCCTGACCACTTGGTACAGTCCCACCTGGTCCAACAGACCTCCGAGTTCGGTGAGGACAAAGCCTACCATCTTGCCCCACCAGGCCTTGTCAGAGGAATGAATCCACCCGAGCGGACGAAAGTCAATTGGAAAATCACCCCCTACCTTCATGAACTCATTTATGAAGGTAGTGCTGAGCTGAGGGGTTTCCCCTACTGGGTACTCGGACTGGAATAATCCAGGAAACAAGCCAAAAGTTTCCCTCCCGTGTCCGGCAGGGTGTACATTCCTGGCACTCAGTATGCCAAGAGAGACACCGGAGACAGATCGGGCAAGATCCCACTCCATTGCCCGGGGGACAGACATGTGCTGCAGATAGGATAAAGGGTACATTCTCTCCATATTTGGAAGGAAGAACTTTCTACCCTCTATCTGGCAAAGCCATTTGTAGTCGCCGTCATGCAAGATGTAACCACCCTCGCCAATCTTGTCCCCAAAGAAGAAGACGGGTTTCTGATTGAGATTTTCCTGTACACAAGAATATAGAATTTCAGTTTTAAGAATAGGATGTGCAAGGTGCTCAATACTACCGCGATAGCAAGTGGCTATGCGGGTCGTGATCCACAGGGAGGGACTAGCGATGGAAGCTTGTTTAGTAAGTTCTCTTTTATTTACAATGATATTTACAATGATATTTACAATGAAAAAGAGTGGAAGAGATTGGGAATATTGTGGTGTTGGTAATCTAAGCTAAAGAAATAAAAGAAAGAAAACTAAAAACTAACAAATACATACTTACCTCTTCTGCGCCAGTTTACCTTTTACCCGTATCAACGATGTACCTTTCTTTGAAAGCTGGCGAAGCATGGAATATGAGATCTTCCCCATTCCCGATCTATACTACGAATAAAAGGCGAGCTATACTATCATAGAAATAGATGTTCATCACCATAAACCATCAACGACACTTGCAAGGAGAAGGCAACTTCGAAGCTCTTGGTTTCATATGGATCCACAAACACAAAAGAGGGAAACAAAAACAAAACAAGAATAGAAAAAAAGAAACTTCGATTTGAATCAATTAACAATGGAAGAAAAGATTTACTTACACCGATGTCACCTCAGTACAAACTTGATATCCTTCCTCCATGAAAGTATCCTCTCCTCTCAGTTACATAATAAAACAAAAATTACATGAAGAAAATAAAAACCTAGGTTACAATCTAAAAATTAGCCTAAGAAAAACCCTAAGTTTGTTTCTGTACTGCCCTTGAGCTTCTCAGATCTGCCCTTCCTCTGTTGCTATGCAGGGATATTTATAGGAGAAAACCAGAGGATAAGAAGCGTATGAAGAAAAAAGGAGCAAAATATCTCTGAATTTGAATTCTTCTTTTATCTCCAAACTTGTTTTGACTTATCCATAGAAGTTCAAATCTGTTCTGCAACTTGTTATCATGTCGATCGCCGAAATTGGCTTATCTGCTGACTGAATTGGAATGTTTGATCAACATAAAAGTTATAGGTCTTCAAGTCTTCTTTCTGGATCATCTTGAATCATCGGATTTGAATATCTGTAGCAAACGTTATGATCTGAATACTAAAATGTGTAAAGTCTGAATCTGAATTTTTTGAAATAATTTTTATCTTTAAACTCTTCTCCTTTTATCTTTAGCCTTGTCTTGCAAGCAACTAGGGTTGAGTAGAAGTCCATCCCTTTTCTCTTCTTTTAATAATTGCAAATTTTGCACATGGGCTTTTTGGGCTTCTGGGCTTCATTTAAGCTTTTATTCTTTATTTAATTAATTACTCAAGTCCTGCACACAATAAATAATAAAACATTAGTAATAGTGCATAATTATAATAATAAATAGGAAAATATGATAGTATATGTAGTGATAAGTATGCAATTTTTACTACCTATCACACCCCCACACTTATCTTTTTGCTCGTCCTCGAGTAAAAATCAAATAGAAAAAGAAAAACTAATCTAGCTAACTCACTTTCGTAGGAATCACGATTGCACTTAGCACGTGCAACAAGCCGTTAAACCCCTAGGTTACCCTAGAGGACGAGTGTTGTCTCGTGAGGATTTTCAGCGGATTACACCCATAAAATCCATAAAAAGGAAAATATTTGAAATACGTTTGAAGAGACTAAGTAATCTATAAGATTTTAGGATCATCATTTTTATTCATTCTTAAACTTAGTCTTTATATAGTAAATTGTTATCCATTTTAGGTAAGGATCAAAATTGAATTTTTGTATAGTTTTTTTCGTTACCAAAAGTCATATGCATCCTTGTGAATCTTTATTAGGAATTCCTTAACTTGGACTCTCATGCCTCTTTATTATTATTTTCTCTTTTTTTTTAAATATGTATAACTCATCTAATTTTCTTTCGTGTAAGCATGAAGGCTTCTTGAGGCTCTCATACCTAACTAATTGACTATTAGATGTGTTAGTACATATATGAGTAATTTTTCTTAGTTTCCTTAGGCTTTCTAATCCACCCATGTAGCGAACTTAAAGTCGGTGGCTCCCAAACCGATCGGTTTTAGGGCACCGGGTGAGAAAACACCCCACGGACTTAAGAATTCGTGTGAACTAGGCCATAAAACTAAGGACTTTATTTATAAAATCATCTTTAGGCGTGAATACTTATGCTTCTTGAGGCACATGTATCCAGCTTAATCAGTGAATTTCCCTTTCTTTTTTTTCAATTTTTTTTTATTTTTTATAGGGCACAAGAGTCTTTGTCTTAGAATCCTAGTATGTAAATGTATTAGGTATGCACATTTCATTAAGGTAAAAATCAAGACTAATTACTTATTCAATTTTTCCTCCTATACCTAAAAATTCAAAAATTTATTTATTTTGACCAAGTTTTTAGAAATCCTAATCATGATTTTCCTAATTCTTAAAACTAACTTAGATTTCTTTCAAAAGATAAGTCAAAATATTGCCTTTTTTTTGTTCAAAAAGTTTTTTTTTTTTTTAGTATCTACCTACGTTAGTATGTTAGTAAACCCTCCCCCTCACTTATCTCATGCATTGTCCTCAATGTATGAATGAATGCATGTATGCATGAAAAAGAAGAAAGGGAAGGAAAATATTACCTTAGGGGGTGGTTCCGGTGGTGGTCTGATTGGGCCAAGCGTTGCTACCCAATCAAGATAATGTGGTAGTTCACGGGACCTACCTTTATTGACCTCTTTTCTATTTACATGTTTACAGTCCCCAGTATGAATAGGATCATGGAAGATCCTATCGTGAAACTTACTTCCTATACATGACCAGTCCTGAAAAATCATCATAGAGTCATGGTCTATACGTATGTCCAACAAAAGAATGTGACTTGGTAGAATGGTTGACTTAGACTCAAGAATGATAGGTTCAGGAACTAATACCGACTCAGGAAGGTGACTTAAGTCAAGTAAAGGTTCAGGAGTCGAGCTTGGTTCAAGAAGTGGGTCCAAATCAAGAAGTTGAAACTCAAGTCCACAATCATTTTTCCATAATGGAATGCGACTTACTATTGGTGATTCAAGTTCAAGAATGACAGGTGTGGGAATCAAGACTGACTCTAAAATATTACCTAAATCGGGTAACTGAACAGGAGTCAATATTGATTCGGAAATTTGAACTCGATCACAACAAATTTGAGAATCAAGGTCACATATCTCATTGAGTTCAATCTCATAAAAATGATAACTTGCCAATTTGTCAATGGGACTTTCAAAAGTATGAAATTGGTCAAATTCAATATGATGATCATCAAAAATGGGTGATTTAATTTCATAATTTATGGGTACGGGAATAAATGTTGGCTCAGAAAATTGTTCCAAATTGGGTAAGAATATCGGAGTCAACATAGATTCGAAGATGGAAACTGAATCGTAAAGTTGGGGATTGGGTTCACATTCACAATCTAATTCAATCTCATTGAAATTAAAACTAGCCAATTTGTCCAAGGATTGGGATTGATCAAGTTCATATTGATGTGATGAAATTAAATTTTGATCAAGGTCTTCTAGACAGAATGATTCTTGGTTCCTATCAACTTGGTTGGTTAGCTCAAGAATGTTTGAAAGTCTAGAAATTTGATCATTCATTATATCTTGCAAACGATCCACTTTTTCTTCTAACCCATCGAATGGATCATTTGAGGATTGAAACATTGGTAATGTGGGAAAAGAAGTATATGAAGATAATGGTTGAACAGGTGGTTCACAATATGGCTCAGGGGCGTTGTATCCCCATTGACTCTGTGAGGAGTAGCGATGATTATTCCAGTCTTGTTCATAGTATTGGGACTGGGGCATGTAATGATTCGGATAAGACCAATCTGGCACACTAGGTTGGTTGAAGTTATGATATGCCGGGTTGGTAATATCCGAAAAAGAGATTGGTGTGTAATATGAATTAAAATTGAAAAAATTGTTGTTATATGCCATATCACACAATAAAATACAAACAAAAAAAAACAAACAAACAAATAAGCAAACAAAAAAGAAAAAATTCTAACCTAAATTAGGGTAGACCTATGACCTAGACGACTCCTAACTGGTTAGACTGTCTACGGGAGGTATAATGTAAACTTTGACCACAAGTTAATCAGTCAGGTCAGGGCAAGATTGGTGGGAGGTTTTCCGTCAAAGACGTTCCTTAATTAAATAACCACCAATCTTCGGGCTTTCGCCCCTCAATCCCCTTCCTAAACATTGATTTGGCAAGAGTCAAATTCTAACACCGTTCCCCCTTAGGATAATCTCCTAATTGAGTCCGAGATGTCCCTAGGGCCAACGTCTACTCATTTTTAGTTAGGCTTGGGTTAGTGAGTGAGGAGATTGTTTGTGGGCCAACGAAGGGTGATGAGATCCCCACCTTATCTTATTTATAGGACAAGCCCTTAAGTCAATTTAGTGCACGTGTAAAGCAATAGACAAATATTCACACAAAAGCAGTAAATCAGCCAAGGGTGCTTCCTAGTCTATATGCAATGCGAACGTACCTTGTCTCCAGCACTCTTCAACAGAAATTTAAAAAAATTAAATAGACACGTGCCTATATGCAAGAGTCTAATTTTTTTTATTTTTTTCAACAAATAGGTTACTGTTAATTAATTAGCAGTGTGCAGGGTGATTACAGAGAAAGTTAACAGAGTAGTAAACAAATATTGCAATTTGCAGCAACCTGCAGAAAACTGAGTGAGTAGTTCACTACTCAGGCCGCGGAAACGCGGTTATTGCCTGTAGGCTGTCTAAAAATCACTAAAAGACAAGTCATTAAAAAGCAGAATTCCAAGACGCAAGGCTAATATCAGCCAGCACTGCGGCGCGAGGGTCCGAACCCGCGTCTCAGCACCAAGGCGCGAGGGTCCGAACCCGCGTCTCAGCACCAAGGCGCGAGGCTAGACACCCGTGTCTCAGTATCAAGGCGCGAGGCTAGACACCCGCATCTCAGCATCAAGGCGCAAGGGTCCGAACCTGCGTCTCAGCATCAAGGCGTAAGGAGTCGAACCCGCGTCTCAGCCGGCACTACAGCACCAAGGCGCGAGGCTCGACACCCGCGTCTCAGCAGTACTGCGGCACCAAGGCGCAAGGATCCGAGCCTGCGTCTCAGTATCAAGGCGCGAGGGTCGAAACCCGCGCCTCGGTTATAACTGCCCTGGTTATGGGGCTAGTTACCGCCCACATAACGGGGAAGTTAGCCCCCATTGTGGAGTGTTTTTAGGGGGCACGTTCACCCTTGAAACCTCTATAAATAGCCCCGCCGCTATGAGGAAGACATACACGGATACACACAGGAACGAGGACGACAGAGAGAGAGACAGATACAGAGAGAGACACACAGAGAGAGTTCAGCTCTTTAGCTAACTTGCTGCGTACAAGTTGCTCTTTGCCTACCATCTCTTTGAGAGTTTTGGTCGACAGAGCTGTGTTACTCCGTCTGCCATCCGAAGAGAGGATCCCCTGAAAGTCTCGACGTTCACCCGGTCAACAGAAAACAAGATTCACTCTCAATCGCCACTTGAAGAACCCAGCATTAAACAAAGGGATGATTCAAGACTCAACATCCTCCCTCCCTTGTAATCGGATTTTTGGTCCATTGTAATCTTTCAATTTGATTCAAGGAAATTTTACAGCGAATCCCTTTCCCAATTTTTCCGGCGCGTACAAGAGATGGTGACTCCGCTGGGGACTACATTTGTTACTGATGAACAAATCGTGGCGCAAGGTGACGTCCTCTATAAGGGGAAGATGGTCGAATTGCTCGTCGTCGAGTTCGACCAGGCAAAGTATGAAGAGTTTCTCTCTTCCGGCTCCAAGAGCCCAAGGACCCGCGTCTGTCGTAGGGTCTCTACGGAGAGTGGCCCCGAAACTCAATCTGAGGCTCTCTCAGGCACTACTGCTGCAAAGGGTGTCACGGTCAACTGTACCAAGCATGACACACGCGCCAACATCTCTCAGGAGACCCGCGTGGTCTCAAGCGCAGCTGCCGTAAAAGGTGTTGCGACCAACCGCGCCATGCGGGACACACGCGTCAGCGTCTCTCAGGAGACCCGCGTGATCAAAATCTCTGGTGTCTAGCCAGTCCACCCTCTCCCTCAGCACCAGGTCGTCGTTGGTTTCTCTCCACCTCCACGACGCAACCGAAACGCTGAGCGTCGACAGAGGAGGCGTGCGCGTCAACTGCAAGTTGGAACTTCTGATTGTCCAACTGAGGCAGGACGCAAAGTTCAATCTGGCGTCTTGGCCGCGCCATATCCAGCGCGCGAAGTCCGCGTTTGGCGGCCCAAACGCGAGACTCCCTATATTAGTTCCTCTGAAGCCCTACTCACCAGACGCCAAGGCGAAGCTTGCGCGCCTCGTCGAGTACAAGAGGCACGCGCTCTCAGGCGTGGGGCCCAACAGCCCGCTCTCTCTCAAGTGTCTCCGCCCCCGACGCACCAAGCAGCAACGCGACAGTCGCGTCTCTTCTCAGCAGAGACGTCAGACACGCGTCCTAAAGCTGCGACGCGAGAACTGCGTCTCTGAATCCTGCGTCCAAGCTGTACAGCGCAAGGATGCCTCCCGCCCTCGGAGTTGCGAGGCTAATCTCTTTGATCCCCTTCCAGCGGATCTAAGGGATTACTTGACGAAGAAAAGAAGTGTTAATCAAATCACTTCATTATGTTACTGCCAACAGCTCATCTTCATGCTTTCTGAATGCTGTTGCGGTTCAGGCGTGAACCAGCAGTCTTTGTTTAGACAGCTGACCCTGATTCCCCCATCAGCTAAAAGAAGACGGTCTCACAGGAGAAGGGTATTCTCTGACGCTGAGTATCCAGAGCTCACTGCAAATATGGCAAGCAGGAGCAGGGGAAAACAGCCTGCAGTCAGCTCTGATGAGTCTGACTCTGAACCGGAAGGAGTGTATCGACAAACTCGCACCCGGACCGGGGCCATTCCCCCAATTGACTACAATGCCCTAGCCCAGGGCATTAAAGTGAATGATTCTCATTCTGCTGTAGCAGAATCGCAGGCCTCGAACTCTTCTGTCGAGAAGGAGGCCTTCATCTACATGACGAGCACTCTTGAGGAGACGGCCCGGCGCCTGGAGCAGCAATCCCAGGTTCAGAAGGAACAACTCGATATGATTCTTGCTCAGCGGGAATCTATCGACTCTCTCAAGCAGATGCTTGCACAGTTGCTCGAAGACAGGAAGAAATCTCCCCCTAAAAAGTCTAAGGGCAAATGAAAAGAGGGAGAAATCTCATCTTCCAAACATTCCGAGAAGAAAGGGCAACCTACTTCTAGTTCGTCTGAAGCCTCATCGCCAGGAAAAGACGACCAAAACCATGAGAAGGGTCATTCTAAAAGAATGAGTCGATTGGAGCGACACCTCGAGGCCCTTACCAACCGTAAAGGCCTCCAAGAAGCTGGAGTTGTCCGACCTTATCCGGCCGAGTGGGACTTGGTTCCGTACCCTTCCAAGTTCAAGGCTCCAACCCTTCAAGCATTCGATGGGAAGGGGTCACCCAACCAACATATCTACTACTTTAAATCCCAAACAGGGAATGTAGTAGGTAATGATGCTATCCTGGCGCGTTTATTCATTGGCACCCTGAAAGGGCTCGCCTTTGAGTGGTTCATGAAGCTCCCAGAAAGCTCCATCAGGAACTGGGGTGATTTGGAGAAGCTGTTCTTAACACGCTTCTTCGAAGATGACTCGGAAGTCACAATGCCCACCCTTTTGGCTACTAAACAGCGAAAGGGAGAGTCCGTCAAATCTTTCGTGGAAAGATTTTGGAACGTGGCACTCCGATGTCCGAGCGGTATGACCCAGGTCACCCTGGTGGAAACATGCCACCACAATCTCCAAACCTCACTCCTTGCTCAAATAGGAGTTGCTGAAAGCCGCACCTGGAAGCAATTGGTTCAACAAGGTGAACAGGCTGAGGAGATTGTCGCCCGCGTCAGAGCGGAAGAAGGTAAGCCCAGGCCAGAGAGGTCAACTAGGCGTGCGCCAGACACATCCCTCCAAACAAAGCGGAAGGATAACTTGGCAACGGAGACCAAATCTCTCACCAAACCTCAACCGGTTAAGGGGAGTGGCTCTTCAAGCTAACCACGCGCCAACAAGCAATATTCCTTCAAGGATGAGCATGTCGACTCGCTCTTTAAGTTACTCAACATGAGCAATAGACTGAAGCTTCCTGAAGCCAGGCGCCCTGAAGAAGTCGGTAAAACCGATAATCCCACCTACTGCTTATACCACAGGATGTTGGGACACCCCACCAAAAGCTGCTACGTCTTCAAGGACATCCTTCAGGCTCTGATTGACCCGGAGGTATTAAAACTCCGACCAGAGCAGAAGAAGGTGACGGCCAATATGACATCGGTTCTCCAGTTCGAAAGACAACTCCCAACACCTTCGGGGTGATCCCTGTTCCAAAAGGAGAGCTAAGAGTGGTCAACACAGACCCTCTCCAGCAGCAAGAAAAAGGCCTGATATCCGTCCCCACACCTCGAGGGAAAATCATATGGGTCCACCCTGACCTTGTTGACAGCCAGCAATGGACTACTGTAACCAACAGGAAGTCCAAAGGCAAAACAAAGGCTTCATTCTGCAATGTGTTGTGTACCTCTTCTCGAGAAGCGAAAACTGATGTTCCCTCGCTAACCGACTCAGAAGAGGAGACAATAGTTCTGGCCGCAGAACCTAGTTGGCTGGTGGCAGAAACCCGTTCAGGACAGTCGTACTTGAAACAGTATGGCGAAATGGCGGTAACCCCTCCACAACCAGCTGTAGAGCCAACCAAGCCCTCCACAAAGCAACCTGTGGAGAAACAGAAAGAAATTCGGTTTTCTCGAGTTCTTTTGAAAGGCATAGCGGAAGGATCCACGACACCTTACCGCTTTGATGTCTTGGCTCAATTAGCCAACATCCCGGCGCGGATTACTCTGTATGAGCTTCTTAGGCTATTAAAGTCGACCAGAGAAGCTCTACAAGAGGCTCTGGCAAATGCTAAGGTCTTCATGACCCAGGTACCAAAGGAGGAAGATGTAGAGGATTGCCTCCACACCTCCCAAAATGCTCCCTGCATCACCTTCACGGCGGATGATATGCAGGTTAAAGGGAAGCATGATCGACCCCTGTACTTCACAGGGTATATTGGATCGTCTGAGGTGAATCGCATTCAGGTGGATCCAGGGTCCGCATTGAGCATTATGCCTCACCGGGTCATGCAACATCTGGGCATTCCTACTCATCGCTTGAGCCCTACCCAGACGACCATTTATGGGTTCAATGCCAATGGAACCCGTCCAATGGGAAAGATCAAGCTCAAGTGCCAGATTGGAAGCCTAAAGTCGGAAGTGACATGCTACGTCATTGATGCTGACACTTCCTACAACCTACTGCTGGGACGACCATGGATTCATCGTAATTCTATCGTTCCCTCCACTCTCCACCAAGTCATGAAATACATTGACGGGAGTGAGAAAGTACAAACATTGATTGCCGAAAGGCATCCGTTTAAGAGAGTTGAGAATTATTTCACACTCCCTCCTGTATCAGGATTCCGTGGAAGTCCCGCAACCAGAGGAGCCAGACTCTGGTAATGAAGCCGACACCGAGACGGAAAAAGAAGAATGCCTGTGGGAGTTGGAACCACTTGTAAAGAGCACTAATAAGCTCGATGATGATAATACCACCGATGATGTAGGCGGTTGGTACATTAATGAAGAATTAGATTTAGCGTATTTTTCTGTGTTTGCTTCTGATTCAATACCGTCAGACACTAGCACCGAAGTAGATGATGATCTCTGGTCGGCAATGGATGCTTTGACATCGTTTCATGTACCAGTGAACTCGTCCTTCGAGACGTACCAAGATAATGGTAATGCGCAAGAATCTATATTCATGGTTCCAGCAAGACGAAAAGGCCAAAAACCAATTCTTTTTGGGCGAATCCCATCTGAACCAACGCCCCGCGAAGAATCAAAAGGCGAGGAAGAATCCTCTCAGTTCGGTCATTACGAACCAAAAGCGCTCAGAATGATGAAACGCATGGGGTATGACCTAACAAGCAGGCCCGGGTTGAACTTCGGCAAAGGGAGGAGAACGTTACTTTGATCTTTTGTGCCGAAAGGGAAAGCACCCGATTATTATCATCAGACTCGCAGGGGGTTGGGCTATGTATCAACTCTGGTCCCGTCAACTTCCGATTCTCGAAGATCGTCAGATCACGATTGCTCTTCGAACACGTCATTGTGGGAGTCAGATGTCAGTGTCGGCAACATCTTCAGAGAACTTTCAGTGAATATGGTTTCAACAAGCCACCTGGAAGACGGAGATGAAGAAATGATCCAATCTGATACAGATCCTTGGATCAAACATTTAAATACTCTTTGGGACACCCGCTTTGAACAGCGTGAGCCGCCCACAGAAGACAAGGTTGTTCAGATCAATCTAGGAGATGAGGCCAATCCTAAGCCCATCTTCATAAGTGACGGCCTGTCACCTTCGGAGAAAAAGGATCTAATATCTCTTGTACAAGAGTATATAGACGTCTTCGCCTGGAACTACGAGGACATGCCTGGACTTGATCCTCAAGTGGTTATGCACCGCCTCAACATCAATTCGGACGTAAAGCCTGTCAAACAACAACAGCGACGGTTCCGTCCAGAAATAATGGAGGCGATTCAATCAGAAGTCAGAAAGCTTATAGATTCTGGCTTCATCAGGGAAGAACAACATCCCGACTAGGTAGCCAATGTTGTCCCCGTTGCTAAGAAAAACAGAAAGATCCGGATCTGCATCGACTTCCGTGATCTAAACGAGGCCTGTCCCAAAGACGAATTCCCATTGCCAATCACGGATGTCATGATTGACAATACTTGTAGATTCGAACGAATGTCCTTCATGGATGGATTCTCAGGATACAACCAAATCAAAATGTATCCCGACGACGAAAAGCACACCTCCTTTAGGACACCACTAGGGATATATTGCTACACCGTCATGCCCTTCGGACTGAAGAATGCAGGGGCGACGTATCAAAGAGCCATGAATGCCATTTTCCATCAGCAAATGCGCAAAACGGTGGAATGTTATGTTGACGACATTGCGGTAAAAAGTCGCGCGAAGGGTGATCACATAACTGACCTGAAGGTGGTCTTTGATATCATGTGGGCTCATCAATTGAAGATGAACCCCACCAAGTCCTTCCTGGGGGTGGCTAGTGGTAAATTCCTAGGATTTGTTGTAACGTCCACCGGAATTCATTTGGATCCGGAAAAGGTTCGCGCTATCCAGGAGATGCAACCCCCGAGAAATCTCAAGGAACTCAGGGGATTGCAAGGACGATTGGCGTACATCCGTAGGTTTATCTCAAATCTCTCCGGGAGATGCCAACCCTTCGCTAAACTAATGAAGAAGGGTGTTTCATTCATTTGGGATGACGCGTGCCAGCAAGCGCTCGAGGAAATCAAGCAATACCTCACCCAACCACCAGTCCTGGCGGCTCCGGTATTCGAAAAACCTTTTCTGGTATATGTTCGAGCAATGAATCATTCTTTGGGAGCTCTACTAGCTCAGACTGATGATCAAGGACGAGAGCAAGCAATCTACTATTTGAGTAGAACAATGATCGGAGCCGAACATCGGTACAACCCGATCGAGAAGGAATGTTTGGCACTGGTGTTCGCTATTCAGAAAATGCGACACTATTTGATAGGCCAAACTATAAATGTCATATCAAAAGTTAACCCCCTGAGGTTACTCATGACAAAGCCTTCATCATTGAACGGCCGGCTGGCAAAATGAGCCATATTGCTATCCCAATATGAGATACACTTTTTACCACAAAAGGCCATTAAGGGACAAGCGGTGGCAGATTTCCTAGCTGAGCACCCAGATCCGAGGGCAGCCAAAGTCTACGAGGATCTCCCAGATGAAGTTGCCGAAGTCTGCCTGACTCAGACATCGTTCGAAAGTCAAGTATGGCAACTTTTCTTCGACGGTGCGTCCAGAACGGGCCCAAAAGGACACATAGTAGCGGGGGTAGGAGTAGTACTCGTCTCGCCACAGAATTATGTGATTCCCTGAGCTGTCTCACTAACCGAACCTTGCTCCAACAATGTAGCAGAGTACAATGCTCTTTTGATTGGGATGCAGTTCGCCGTTGAGATTGGCGTTAAAAATCTCGAGGCATACGGTGATTCTAAACTCATCGTCAGCCAAGTTCGCGGAGAGTACGAAGTCAGACATGAAGACCTAGTACCCTATCACAACGCAACTATCCGCATGGCCGAGAGGTTCTCAAACTTTTACCTCGACCATGTACCGCGCATGCAGATGCACTCGCATCCCTCGCTGCCTCCTTAGCTCTTCCAGCTGGAGCAATGGAGAAGGTATTTGTCTACAGCCACGACCTGTATTGCCCGAGAATTGCTCTCGAAGACTATCTGGAGTCAAAGGGAAATTGTCAAGGTAAAGAAGCGCTGGAATCGTCAACCGATCCAGAGCCTAGAGACTGGCGATTCCCCTACATTAATTTTATCTTATACGGCATCCAGCCGGAGGACACCAAAGAAGCGACTGCCATTCGAAGGAAAGCCCCCAAATTCTACTATAATGCTATTACGCGAACATTGTATCGTCGATCGCATGACGGGATCCTGCTTCGCTGCCTCTCACCAAAAGAGGCCCAAGAGGTATTAAAAGAAGCCCACGACGGTATGTGTGGAGCCCATCAACCTGGCCCAAAACTGGCATATCGACTCCAAAGGTTGGGTTACTATTGGCCCAAGATGATTGCTGATGCCGTCACTTATACTAAGAGATGTAACGCCTGCCAAGTACATGGCGATTTCATCCATCAAGCACCAGGGTACCTCCACTCTACGACCTCTACCTGGCCATTTGAAATGTGGGGGATGGATGTGGTTGGCCCTATCAGCCCACCATCATCAAAAGGACATCGGTTCATTTTGGCAATAACTGATTACTTCTCTAAGTGGGCCGAGGCTATTCCTTTGAAGGAGGTTAAATCGTCCAACGTGATCAAGTTCGTGAAACATCACGTCATTTACCATTTTGGTGTACCGCGGTGAATTGTCCATGACAATGGACCCCAGTTCATCAGCCAGGCTTTCCAGAGATTCTGCGCTAAGTTCAGAATCCAGAGTGTGTCCTCAACGGCATACTATCCCGCCGCTAACGGCCTCACAGAAGCTTTCAACAAGACCATTGGCAAGCTTCTCAAGAAATTCGTCTCGAAAAGTCAACGGGACTGGGACGACAAGCTGGGTGAATGCTTATGGGCCTATCGCACAACTGTGCGTACCCCAACTAAAGCTACGCCATTTTCTTTGGTATACGGATGTGAAGCCGTACTCCCACTAGAAATCCAAATTCCATCTTTACGCGTCGCCCTGACAGCGGAGATAACAAAAGAGAAGCCGCATCGACTGCGACTCCAAGAATTGGAGGCCTTAGACGATAAGCGTCTGCAGGCCCAACAACAAATCGAGCTTTACCAAGCTCGAATTATCAGAGCCTTCAACAAGAAAGTTAAAGTGCGAACTTTCAAGAAAGGCGATCTTGTCTTAGCCGTCCGAAGACCCATGGTGATGACGCACAAGACAAAAGGCAAATTCCAACCCAAATGGGAAGGACCGTTTGTAGTAGAGTCAGTCTACTTGAATGGATCATATCGCCTCATAACCTCAAATGGCGATACACTCATGATGCCTATCAACGGTAGATTCTTGAAGAAGTACTATCCTTAGATAGTGTTCTTCCACCGATCAAGTTAAAAGTACACCTCTGATCAAAACAAGAAGAGTTTCTTCGTTAAACATCGGATGCCTCCGACGGCTAAGGATAGAGGGAAATGTTGGCTTTTAAGCCCAACATAAGTCTTCGACAACTCATCATGCTGAGGGGAATAGCATGGCTAGCCCAACTCAAACGGTAGTTGGTAAAGGCACCTCAAATCCGTTGATAGCTGAGGGTTTGCTAAAAATCCTAGGTGGACTTGGCTCCACTCTTTCCTCCAAAATCCCTTATCAATTCTCATCCACAGAATGGTAGGTCCACAAAATACAATCATTACCAAGTTAACACTATACCTCTGGTAATGGAAATTTTCACTACTCCTTGTCGAGTATAAATTTTGCTTGTCAACTCTACATAGAGTAGCAAACTTTCAAATTTGCCAAGTTAACACTATACCTCTGGCACTTCAAATTCCACTTGTCATTCTCCTCAATAGAATGACAGGTCCTCAAAACTGCTCTCATCACGAGCCAATTTTTGTCAGGTTAATACCACACCTCTGACAAATTACTGTTAAAGTTCAACATTACACTTCTAAACAGTACATCAAGTTTCTGTCAAGTTAATATCACACCTCTGACAGTCACCTTTCTTCAGACTTCCATATCGAAGCTGAAATGGATGATACTAAGTTAACACTACACCTCTAGCATCCAAGTCATTGCTAAGTTCAACAACACACTTATAACCCTGACTTTACCTCGAACTTCTTTATCAAAGTTGAGACGACTAATGCCAAGTTCAACATTACACCTCTAGCATTACCTTCACTGTCAAGTTAAACATTACACCTATGACAGTGACACTTTCAGTTTTCCCAAATGAAAACTGAAATACTTCTTCTGAGTCAAGTTAATACCACACCTCTGACTCACATCCTTGTCAAGTTAACATCACACTTCTGACAAGACTACATTCAACCCGTTAAGTTAATATCACACCTCTAACAGTAAAGACTTTCCTAGATTCCCCACAAGTCTAGTCTTACTTGTTATTCTCCTCAACAGAACAACAAGTCTACTTAAAAACATTGTTAGGTTAATATTACACCACTAACAGTGTTTTCACTAAAATCCCCAGCTGATCTTAGTCAAGTTAATCCCAAACCTCTGATAAAAAGTTCATCTTCCCTGGGGGTACCAATTCTTCTTGTCACTCTCCTTTATAGATTGGCAGGTCCACAAAATTATTTTATCTCTGTCAAGTTAATATTACACCTCTGACAGTATTGTGGAGTTCCTGACATAGGATCTTTCTCTACAAAATTTGACTTGTTAAGATTATCATCACAAGTTTTGTCAAAGTCAAAGATTCTTTGCTTCTATGCGTCTAAAAAAATATATATACAAGACAATAGAAGGAGGCAAAAGGAAAAGTGTCACTTTTATTTATATCCAGGCATATGAAAGTGATACAAGACGCTCTCTTATACAATAAGATTGAGTGTTACGATTAAGGAGTACAAAGAAGTCCCTCTCTCTCTCTCAGAGGTTGCACTCACTCCTCAAAGCTGCATATAATTCCAAGTACAGGATGTTTGGAAGGGCGCCAAAGCAGGATTGGGAACTGATTGCACCTCAATGCATGACGTAAACATCAAAAGAGCCCATCATTGACCAAGAGCAATGGTGTTCTTGAGGTCTGGTGGCAGCAGAATCCTCCGATTCCACCTGACCATCCAAAGTGGCGGGATGCGATCCTTCGTTGATGAACATCTCTTCCGCCAAAAGGTCATCCAGTGAGCATGGAGTTTCCTCGATGTCACTTCTAGGGTAAGAGAGGAGGTTTTGAGACCTCACAGGGGATGCTAACCACCATTATATCCACCGCTACCCCCGCCGCCATACTCACTCTGACCATCCCATGCCAGCAAGCATGACTGGTGCATTGCGTCCGAAGAGATCTTGGCGAGGGTTAAGTCCCCGTCAGGGACCATGACTTCTTCCCTTGTGGATGACGAGGACCATGACTTCTTCCCTTGTGGACGAACATTGAACAAGTTCGCCGGCCGAAATATTCTCCCAGGGGCCCAGCGAACATGAAAAAGGATGATCAAGCCTACCTGCAAGAAGCAAACGAAAGGAATTAGAAGATCTGAAGCTTAGTATACTTCGACAGAAAAAAAACTAAGTGACAGACGCAGCTATTGCTGAAGACTGCCGACGCGGGAATGACCCACACAGTGAGCCAAACTTCTGCGGTAGCAGAAACGGACGCGATCAAAACTGTGACGCGATCTAGTTCCACATCCGCGTCTAAGACACAAGACGCGAAGAGACTCAGACGCCAAAAAAAATTGCCATCTCCCTGTTGGATGAACAGGAGTTGCAAAATTCAGGCTTGAAACCTTCGGCCCGAGTTGAAGTTCTTCCAAGTCAGCGGCCTCAAGACACGAGCTCTGTGTGCAAAGCCAACGGCCAGGTGCCAAAGGCCTCTATACTCGCGTCCAGAGAAGTTTAAGTCGATGGCGCAAATTCCAGAAAAGGAATGCACCAACTAAGACTTCATGAGAAAATCCAGATGATGATATCTCTTTAAGAGATATCAAAATTCAAACCTGGTTGGACTAAAAAAATATATCATGGCAAGTCGGGACGGCATACCCGCAGAGGCCTCTATTAAGAGTGGAACCCTCTGCATCGAAGCGCGGACATAAAAGGTGCTCAAGGAGACGCTTCCTGTTGTTGAAATCACTTGACAGTGGTAATTTTCTGAAGAGACAAAACAGAAGCATAGGAGCCCTGGGTCATCTTCATCCATGGAGGCAGGCCCCTGTTAGAGACTCTGAAGAAGGCGAAATTTCTCAGAGCATTCGCTCTCAAAAGAAAACAGTCTAAGTATGGACTGTTAAAGGGAGAGGGTGAGCCCTATTTATAGGCAGCCCATAATAACCATAATTAATGGTTCATTAATCAGAACCGTCGGCCTTAATGACCGCACGACTGTCAAAGTCCAATGGAAGGCTAACGCGTGGAGTGTCGCTTCAGGAAGCGTCGAAGACGCTAGTCTCCAACCGCCAGCGCCGGTTTGGCATTAAAAGGCATTCACGCTTAAGCCCAATGAAGAACCGACGCGTGGACAACCGCTTCGGGAAACAACGGGTGATGCGGGTTCCCAATCGTCAACGAAGACTTGACGTTTAAAGATCTCACAAAATCTTTATGACAGGCTGCATATAACGCCTGGGAAGTTGCACCAAACGCAGGTATGAGAGCCGCGTCCAGAGGCCCACGTCCCTTTTTCAAAAAGCAGCGTCCTCCTTCATTCCAAGTTAGAAGACCCTTCGCGTCTCTCGGATGACTCGAGGTTGTGTCCATCAACAAAAGGGACCCATTCTGGGGTCTCAGTGGGAAAGCACACAAAGCTGCGTCCTGAGGCTTATATCTTCAGCAGAGAAGGCCTGTCACATTCACAAGTGTCTTGGAGCTGCGTCTACATGGATGATGGGTTTTGCACCGAGTCGAAGACTCAGCGTTGCGTCCTTGTCTGCGTCAATTTTAAGGGGCGTAAGACCACATTCTTAATGTATCCTGAATTCTGCGTCTGGATAAAGTTAAGGATTGCGGCCAGTGAATCACACTCAAAGCTGCGTTCGTTTGAACCGCGTCTTCACTGGCAGGTCAGTATCGCGTTCCTCAGAGCTGCGTCTCTCTCTATGAATCGATGCCGTGTTTCATCAAAAGAACTTAGTTCTACCTAAGTTCAGTATTCACAGTCAGTCAGAGAGCACAACCAAAGACTGCGTTTAACAAGTGGGATTCATCTACAACGGGGCAATGAAGGTGGAACAAATATTTCAACGACTTTTATTATTCAAATATGATAAAAGCAAATACAAAACACTCTTGGTGGATAAACTGTCCCTTTCTTTACAAAAGGAAAAGAAGGAAAAGGCTAAAAATCCTGGTTCGCCAAAGAACGGATTTGTTCTTTGAGGCGGTGCATCTCATGTCCTTTTCAGCTTCCATGATAGCCTGAGCCCGCAGCTCCTCCTCGGATAAAAATCTCTTCGCAGCCAGCTGTACTCGTAGGGATTCCAGCTCGGAGGAATTAACCGAGAGGCTTTCTTCAACTTGCACCTTGGCAGCCTCTAACTCCGCTAGCCTCTTTTCAGAAGTGGCAAGCTTCTGTTCATTGATAGCAATCAAAGCCTCAGCTTTGGCTATGGTAGCTCGAGCATCGAGGATAACCTGCCTTGCAGCCTGCAAAACCATCTCGGACTCCTTAGACTCGCCAGCTAGCTTTTGATGGTCAGCCTGGAAACATTGGAGAAGATGGGTCCTTTCGGCTATCTTTTCTTCCATCTCTCTTCGCTCTTGCTCTTGAGCAGCAAGAAGCCTAGGCAGAGTTTCCTGGGCCTCGTGAAATGAGCTAGCATTCTCCAGAGATCTAAGCTCTTTCAAGTCATGTCCCAACTGCTCCACCAGCAGAAGACATGCCTTAGCTGGTGAAGGGCCTCTGGCTAATTTGATGTTCTCGACCAGATTCCCGAGAAACATCCGGGTAAATTCGAAAGAGCTAGTCCCAGCCAAAATGAGATCAATACATGATCGCATGGAGGCAAAAAATTGCTGCACCACTTGACGTGTCAGCTCCCCCATGGTATCATCGCCTGGGAAGAATTTTGCTGAAGTACTCCCCGATCCCCTTTCTACCACGGGGCGAGGGATATAAACCAATTCTTTCGGTACAGGAATCGGGCTAGCGACAGGTGCGGCAGGAGCAGGAGTAACTACTGGCGCTTCTGGGGCTACTGCGTCCTTAGAAACCTCCATGGCGGAAGAAGTAACAACAAGCCTGACCTCTTCAGGGTCCTCGGTCGAAGCTTGAATTGTACGACCTTCCGGGTAGGCACTGACCGCCAAATCTTCTATCTGAGCTTCCTCAGCACTCTCTGCAAATCACCAAAACATCAGCCATAACAATAAAAGGAAAATATTCAAAAATATCAATATTTCCTTACCTAGCGGAGGGTCCACAGACGACAAGTGCTCGGGCAAACCTTGCGGGGTTGAGGTCTCCCCGACTTCAATAATTGCCCCCTCTTGAGGCATCTCAGTAGCAGTAGCCTCAACTCCCTCCTGCTGGACCAGCTCCTGTACCATCTCCTCAATATGGGAGGAAGTCGCAGCTTCACTGTCCATGGCCATCCCTGCAGCATAAAGGGAAGATGTTAGAACCTTTCCCTAGTTAAAGGAGAAACTGGGTCAACAAGACAAAAGTACCTTCAGCAGCGGCAGTTGTTGCTGTTGGCGAAACCACCACAGGGTCACACCCGTATATTTCTTCCTCCGAGATGTGGGAAAACTTGCTTGGATCTGGAAGAGCAGGTTCGTCGCCAAAGTCGACTTCATCGCCTGAGTCATATTCATCCTCTTCTGACGATGAGGTCGATAATTCAACGCGAGAAGCCTCAACAATCGGGGCTTTGCCACCAAATACCCCAGTGGTAGGGCTGGGGTCAATTACCCGTGAGATGGGCATTAAAATACCAGGGGATCCAGGCTGTTGTGCCTCATCCCTCCTCTCTTGAGCCGAAGAAGACCCAGGCTGAGTTGAGACCCCTGGAATCTCAACGTCATCCCTGCTCATCAGGTCAACTTCGAGCTGCTCAGCATCATCAATGGGTTCATCAGCTGCGGTGGGTTCACCAGCAGCAGTGGGTTCGTCAGCGAATTCCCCTTCCTCTAAAATTACGGGGCCCTTGCTGCGCAATCCACGAGTACAGACTAAAGGGACATTGTCCTCATCTTCCACTTCTTCCCTCTGTTCCTCAACACCAGAAGGGATGGCCTCGGACGAGGAAACTGCGGCCGCCAAGTCTCTCCGGACCTTCTTTGGGGCAGGCTCAATGGTGGAAGTAGAGCCCTGAGGACGCTTACGCACTGCCTGTCGACCCTTTGCTGCTCGCGGCTCCCCCTTCGACACCCTTCTGATCTCCTTCAGAGCCGCCCGGTACTCCTCGACGCCTTGCGAGCGTTTGTTGGACTCCAACTTTGCTTCGTAAGATGCATTGATACTCTCAATGCATGAGTATTCCGGAGCAAAGTTAGGCGTTTGGTTGGCTTGGAAGTACCAGGTACAGAAGCTAAGGCTTGTACAGCCTTTCGGCCCCTTGGGAGGCAGACGAAAAAGTGCTTCCGTCCCTCCGGCCACACTATAATACCAAGCCCGAGCACCTTCAAACAAGTTCTCGCTGAAGGCGAGTTGAGCATTGGGGTTACCGACATATAATTGATCATAGCCGAATTGTCGGGCGAAGCGATTCAGCATGTACGGCTCGATCGTGCACGAATTCCCTTGTCGGAAAAGCACATACCCGGGCCGAATATTGACCAGCCACCAGAAAACTCCCGACGACAGCCTCGTGAAGTTATCTGGACCCACGAAGTCAACAAATTTATCCCAATAAGATGCACCAGTAATCTCGGGGAAGCAGCGATTGAGCTGGTAGTTCGAAGCAGCTAGAATGCACTTCCGAATGTAGTACATATAGACATTACACCAGCTCGAACTCTCCAACCGCTGCACGAAAGGGGTAAACCCCTCACACCAAGACACCGGCGTCATCAGGGAGGGACAGTGCATAACGTACCAAGCCATTAGGTACGTGTAGGGAAGTTCAACCTGAGGGTTGGGACGCTTTACCATCGGCCTCCCCTCTGAGTCAACAATCGGCTCACCTTGGGAGTCGACAACCTTATCTACCCTGCATAGATTCTGAGTTAAGGCCCGCAACCCGCTTTGAATACCGGCTGCCATGGCCGGGAGGAGGGCTATGGACCTACCATAAGCCAGGAGCACCGCCGGATACACTACGTCGGCAACGATCACTTCATGTGGCAGTGTCGGCACCACACAGCGCTTCAACCACAACATTAAGAAGCCCGCCAACAGTGCTCGATTGGAGATAGGGGTCCGGGCTTGGTGATGAAAACTTTCAAAAACCGTGTCAGGTTTGAAGTATCCTCGTTCGACTCCGTGGTGTAGGAGTCTACAGAAGCCTTGATCCTGTCGGCAATCTCCTCGTCGGAGCTGGGAGCCAGTCGGGTCACTGGATGGTCTTTCTGATTGATACCATTAAACAAGTAGCTTGCCCAAGACAGCTGCTTGACTCCCCTCATCCTCCAAGAGGTTATCTGGCCACAAATGTGGAAGTGACATAACACCTCCCAATAAGTCTCGTACACCCGAGGAGACTCTTTCCTCAAAAGGTGAAGCTCCTCAGTGGTCGGGATGTATTCCTCATAGGGAGAATCCCCCATTACCAGCCCCGAGACTTCGTATAACTCGTGCAGGGCAAGACCCATTTCTCCGACCGGAGTAAAGAATGTCCCCGTCAGAGGATTGTAGCGTTCCAGGATCCCAAAGAAGTTTTGAGAACTCGGTGGAATGCCATACTGCACGGCCCTGACCGCTTGGTATAATTCCACATGCTCCAACAGGCCTCCAAGATCGGCAAGGACGAAGCTCACCATCCTGCCCCACCAATACTTCTCAGTGGAATGGATCCACCCGGGCGAACGGAAATCGATCGGAAAATCACCCCCCACTTTCATGAATGCGTTAAGGAAGGTGGTGCCGAGTTTAGGAGTTTCTCCTACTGGGTGATCGGTCCTGAGCAGCCCGGGAAACAGGCCGAAAGCCTCCTTCTCATGGCCAGCATGATATACCTTCTTGGAGCCCAGGCTGCCGAGAGTAACCTCAGGGACGGGTCGGGAAATCTCCCATGTCATCTTCCGAGGGACAGACATGTGCTGGAGATAAGATAGTGGGTACATCCTCTCCATGTTCGGAAGAAAGAATCTTCTATCCCCTATCTGACGGAGCCATTTATAACCTCCGTCATGCAAGGTATAGCCACCCTCGCTAATGTTGTCTCCGAAGAAGAAAGCAGGTTTCTTCATCAGAACGCGAGAATCCGTTATGAATGCCACGTCAGTCATGAGCTCCCGGAGGGTCGCCGCGTCAACATTGGAGAGCCTCTCCCTTCGCTCCTGCGACTTGTCGACAGTCACGGGAGCAGTCCTTTGCAGCACAAAGGTTAAATCGCGGTCAACACCACCTACGTGCCCGAAGTGGCACTTCTTGGAGAGTGGGTTGGAGGAGTATCCACTGCAAAAGAAAACGACACTTGATCAGAAATCTAAACGAAAACGATTAAGTGTCTATAATTCAGACGCAGAAGAGATACCAGACGCAGAGATTATCAAAATCTGCGTCCGACCTGAGGACCGTGAGGCCAGCATGGAATCTGCGTTTTAAAATCTTAAGACTTATGAAAAATCTCTAAGTACTTGGACTCAGGCGCAAGATTCATGAAAACCAGCGTCTGACGTCACAAAACGCAAGAATCAAGTCTGCGTCCGAATCTTTCACAATTAGAAACATTCTAAGTGATGAGTCCGGAACACAAGGCTTACTGGGGCCCTATGTTCAACAAACAAACACATACTCAAGCGGATAAAAGCAGCAGGGTCATCAAACCTGCGCCTTGTTTGTTAACTCAAAGACCGCATCTGAGAATCAAACACGGTTTCGAATCCGCGTTGGCGGTTCTCCTTCAAAAAAGGGATTTTTAGAGTTATAAAGAACTCCATAAACCCTTCTAATGGCGAAAATCAAGCCTGATGGCGTTATACCTGAGATGGGGGCTTCCTGCATGGAGGAACCGCCCCTTTGAGTCTCAGCGACAACCGCCTTTGAAGATGAGGCAGTCTGCTTGGCCTTGGGTGCCATTGTTAATCAAGAAACCGATGTTAGATGAAGAAGAAGAGAACAAAGAAAGCTCCTTTCTCAAACCCTAACAGGTGTACGCGAAGACGAAAGAGAGATTAATAATGACTCTCTCGCTAACTGTTGCCATTTATAGGCACAGTGATTCGCAAAGATACGCGGCGCGTGGCTCGATTGACTCGACCTCGAATCGTCTTTTGACGCGTGGTCAGCGCATTTAATACAGCGTGAAGTTCGCACGCCAAAAAGCAGATGTCCCGTCAGTTTCACACGACAAGTGGCAGTGCACTCATGACATGACACGGATTCGCACCCAACAGTCGCGCCTCTTCAATGGACGCACCCCTTCAGCACGGCCATAGTTGCGTCCAGAAAGTCGCGTCTTTACTCCAAAAGATGCGTCTCTCCGAAGTTCGCATCCTTCCAATCCGGCCAAGCATCGCGTCTGCCTTATGGAATATCAGTCGCATTTTCATTTCCAAAAGTGCACCCTATAAAAGTCGCGTCTTTAAAGCAGTACTATCCCTGCGTTTCAAAAGGACTGGCGTTCAATCCCTGTTTCTGCAAAGCAGTTTAACAGTACACTGGCACAAGCAGGCGACCGTCCACTCTTGGCTTAAAGTGCACCCACGACAGACTTAAAGCAATCGGGGAGGTTTAGACTGTGTATCTAAACACTCAACACGATCAACTTTGGTGGCTTCAAAGAGTTCCACAGTACACTCACGAAGACCATACTCCAGATATGATCAAACCGGAGCATTAACAGTCCAGTCATAAGGGTGAGCTCAGCTAGAGTCCAAAGTATTTTGAAATCCGTCCCAGTTAACCGCGGAATGTCGAAAACTTTGGAGGGGGTTCTGTAGGCTGTCTAAAAATCACTAAAAGACAAGCCATTAAAAAGCAGAATTCCAAGACGTAAGGCTAATATCAGCCAGCACTGCGGCGCGAGGGTCCGAACCCGCGTCTCAGCACCAAGGCGCGAGGCTAGACACCCGCGTCTCAGTATCAAGGCGCGAGGCTAGACACCCGCATCTCAGCATCAAGGCGCGAGGGTCCGAACCTGCGTCTCAGCATCAAGGCGTAAGGAGTCGAACCCGCGTCTCAGCCGGCACTACAGCACCAAGGCGCGAGGCTCGACACCCGCGTCTCAGCAGTACTGCGGCACCAAGGCGCAAGGATCCGAACCTGCGTCTCAGTATCAAGGCGCGAGGGTCGAAACCCGCGCCTCGGTTATAACTGCCCTGGTTATGGGGCCAGTTACGGCCCACATAACGGGGAAGTTAGCCCCCATTGTGGAGTGTTTTTAGGGGGCACGTTCACCCTTGAAACCTCTATAAATAGTTGATTGGTCGCTAATATTGCATATTTAGTATCATATTTCCATACTTATTTTAGAATAAAAGCCTGCATTGTCCTAATTAATTGTTGAATTTATTTGCAGGCCCATTCTTCAAGGAGATGAAGAGAAATGAGCCCAAAAGCCCACCAGAATTCTGAATTAAATCAGAATTAATTCGCACTCACTAAATCAGGGCAAAATCAAGAGGTTGAAAACCGGTTGAGAAGAATCCTCTCAGAATCAATCGGTTAAAGCTAAGAATCCAAGGCCATTTCGTCAGAATCCAGGAATCAAACGAAGAAACCAAGTCAAGATAAATGCTGAAGAAACTCTCAGGATGACCCACCAACAGGGTGTGGCCATCTGGCCACACCCTGGCCTCGGAAACGCGGCCTGTGATTGGTCGCTAATATTACATATTTAGTATCATATTTCCATACTTATTTTAGAATAAAAGCCTGCATTGTCCTAATTAAATGTTGAATTTATTTGCAGGCCCATTCTTCAAGGAGATGAAGAGAAATGAGCCCAAAAGCCCACCAGAATTCTGAATTAAATCAGAATTAATTCGCACTCACTAAATCAGGGCAAATCAAGAGGTTGAAAACCGGTTGAGAAGATCCTCTCAGAATCGATCGGTTAAAGCCAAGAATCTAAGGCCATTTCGTCAGAATCCAGGAATCAAACGAAGAAACCAAGTCAAGATAAATGCTGAAGAAACTCCCAGGATGACCCACCAACAGGGTGTGGCCATCTGGCCACACCCTGGCCGCGGAAACGCGGCCTTGTTTGGGAGTTAGGGGGAGCGTTTGCTCCCCCGATCTCCCCGGGATCCTGGTTGTTGGGGTTATGCCTATAAAAGGCCAGTATCAACGCTGAAAAAGGGACGAGCATGCAGATTAGGATTTAGCCTAGTTTTCATTCTTTGTAGTTTAGGTTTTTCTTTTCTTTTTATGTAACTTGTATGTAACTTAGGGTAGAAGAAGATTCATGTAAGTAAGAGAGAGAGAGGCTGACGTTGAGAGTGACACCGATGTACCCTCCTCCTTTCTTCCATTGTCTCTGCAATTAATAAAGGTAAAAGCTTCTTTTTATGTTCGTATTTTGTTTTGCTTTCCTCTTCCTCTTCTACTTTACCTTGGTTGTATTTGTTGAGTTTACAAGTGAAATCCAAAGCAAGTATAACTAAGCTACGTGAGAGCCAGCGATAGTTCATGAAGACGTTCTCCTCTTCCAAGATCCGCATCACTTCGTTCTTGCTAGGCTTGACGATATAATGTGCATGGGGACTGAGCTCGAGTTTATGATCTATGCGTTGAACGCCTCCGAAGCAAAGGTAGAACATGCAAAGGTTTCCAGGTAAGTCATCACTCAACCTAGGTAAGTATTTCTTCATCTTCTTTCCTTTCTCTCATTTTGTAAATTATATCACCACCTCTTCCAACTCTTTTTCCTCCACTTCATTTGTACAAATTCGCTTCATTATTTTCTGATTTTTTCACCTTCTTCATCTTTCATTTTCTTCTAACATAACATAATTCTTTTTCCATTTTATTAACTTAAAAACAGAGAAGAACTCTCGTTTTGTTTTCATAACGATTTCAATATAAAACCGTAAACGCTTATATCGCAAAACCCTCCTTGTGGATCACGACTCGCATAGCCACTTGCTATAGCGGTTAGAATTGAGCACTTGCACAAGTTTATTATTAGATCTGAAATTTCGTATTTTGTGTGCAGGTTGTGCCTCAATCAAATTTTGGCGCCGTTGCCGGGGAGGGTAACAGTAACGTTTTTATTGAAATCTTAATTTTTATTGAAAATTTAGAACTAAACGAATTTTCTTCTCTGTTGCAGGTTACAGGGCAAGCAAAGCAGGAAATTAGTATTGCAGTAACATACAAGTGGCCTTGGGCCTCTGCTCTAAAAAGCAGAGACCAAGGGCCCTCTGAATTGCCGCGTTTCCACGGCAAAAGCCGCGGATCCGCGCCAAGGACGAGTTGACTACTAACAGGTTTTTGTAGGGCTGCTTGCTTTGCAAATTCTATTTTTCTGCAATTCTTTATTTTTTATATGCCATCACATAAGCCTGCTAATAATCAACAGTAAAATGTTTGTTGCAAAAGTTTAAAATTGATTAGACGTTTACATTTTAGGCACGTGTCTTTTCAATTCCCTTATTTTTACTGTTGAAGAGTGCTGGAGCAAGGTACGTATGCATTGCATGTAGAATAGGAATCACTTCTTAGTTGATTTATATCGCTTTGAGTGAACCTTATTTATCTTGTACACTTGCACAAAATTGATTTTAAGGGCACCACCCATTAACAAGATAAGGTGGGGATTTAATCACCCTTCCTTAGCCCAAAAATCACATTCCAAGCACCCACTAACCCAAGCCTAACTAAAATTGAGTAGACGTTGGCCCTAGGGACATCTCGGACTCAATTAGGAGATTATCCTAAGAGGGAAAAATGTTGGAATCTGACTCCTGCAAAATCAGTGTCTAGGAAAGGGATTAAGGGCCGAAAGCCCGAAGGTTGGTGGTTATTTAATTAAGAAACGTCTTTGACAGAAAACCTCCCACCAACTTTGCCCTGACCTGGCTGATTAGCTTGTGGTCAAAGTCTGCACTAAACCTCCCGTGGACAGTCTAACCAGTTAGGAGTCGTCTAGGTCATAGGTCTACCCTAACCTAGTTAGAATTTTTTTCCTTTTATTTGTTTGCTTCTTTGTTTGTTTTTTCTTTCTTTTTTTATTCCATTGTGTGATATGGCTTATAATAATAATTTTTCCAACTTTAATAATAATCCATATTACACATCGAATTCTTTTTCGGATATTACCAACCCGGCATATCATAACTTTGACCAACCTAGTGTGCCGGATTGGTCTTATCCGAATCAATATAACCCATACCCCCAATCTAATGACTATAACTTTCATAACGATTTCAACTCTGCACAGAGTCAGTGGGGATTCACCTCCCCCGAGCATAATTTTCAACCAACCTGTCCTCCTTCTCCACCTAGTCCACAATATGTTCAAGATTCATACTCAGTTCCACCCGTCCAAAATAGGAAACCATCAATTTTGGAAATGAGTATGCATGAGTCCAAACACAAATCCCAAAATCTGATAGACTCACAATTTCACTACCACTTTCAAGACAATTCTTCATCTTTTCATCAAAACAATGAACCTATCAACTATGAAAAGATGCTTGAAGCCATGACTCAGGCTTAAAACACTCGTAATCATGACATAGATATGATGGTCGAATCTCTACGTTCTCACAGTTGGACCAGTTCTGATGTCACTAATCATTCTGTTAGAGCCGAAGAGTCATGTAGTTTTGGAAATCAAGATTCCATTCCAGAATAACCATTTGAACTTGCCCAAACTCCAAATGAAATTGATAGTTTGGCAAGTTATCTCTTGCCTGAAATAGAACTTGAAAATGAATATGATCATGAACTAGAACTTAGTGATTCAATTTTACTTCTTGATTCAATAATGACTCCGGTATCTTCACCTAATTTCGATCTTTTTCCCGAGTCAACGTTGGATCCTGTGCCAATTCATCATGAAATTGAATCACCTATTTTTGATGATCATATTGAACTTGACCAATTTTACACTTTTGAAAGTCCCATTGATAAATTGGCAAGTTCTCCATTTTTTGATATTGAACTCAATGAGATATGTGACCTAGATTCTAACATCTGTGATCCAATTCAACTTTCTGAATCAATATTGACTCCTGTTTTGTTACCAAACTTGAGTAATATTTTAGAGTCAGTTTTGATTCCTCCACCTATCATTCCTGAACTGAAATCACCCATATTAGGTCACATTCCATTGTTGGAAAATAAATGTGGACTAGAGTTTCAACTTCTTGACTTGGACCCAATTTCTGAACCTATTTCGACTCCTGAACCTTTACTCGACTTAAGTCACCTTCCTGAGTCGGTGTTAGTTCCTGTACTCTCTGAGTCCAAGTCAATCATTCTATCATTTCATACTCCATTCTGGGACGAGGTGGTTGACAAATTTGACTCTAAAATCAGTTATGGAATTTGAAAATTAGATGGGGTTAAATACTTAATAAAAATCCTTCATGGACATATCTTTTTAATGGGTTATATTAGAGAAACTTCTGGTGGGTTCCTCCAAGACCCAAGAAAAGTTGATTGGGCCGCGTTTCGTGGACCAATCAGACCACCACCGGAACCACCACCTTAAGGTAACCTTTTCCTTCCCTTTCTTCTTTTTCATGCATCTATGCATTAATTCATACATTGAGGACAATGCATGAGATAGGTGGGGGGGAGGGTCTAATATAACTTTTCTTTTTGTTTAAAAAAAAAATTAAAAAAATATTAACATTTTCTTTACTTTTAAAAAACTTTTTGAAAATGGAAACAATACTTTGACATATTTTTTGTAAGAAATTAAGTTAATTTTAAGGAATAGGAAAATCCAAATTAAGATTTCTTATACTTGGTCAAAATAAGATTATTTGTTTGATTTTTAGGGTTAGGAAGAAAATTTGTCAAAGTAATTTAGTCTTGATTTTTACCTTGATGAAATATGCACACTTCATACACTTACACACTTAGGGTTCAAAAACAAAGATTCTTATGCCTTATTAAAAAAAAAAAGATAAACAAATCTAATTATCGATTAGCTAGGTGCTTTGGCCTAAGCAAGCCTTAGTATTTATGCGAAAGATGATTAGATAAGTTTGAAAAGAAAATATAAATTCTCTAATTAAGCTGGGTATTTGTGCCTAATAAAGCATAAGTATTCACACCTAAAAGAGGTTCATATAATAAAATCTTTAGTTTTGTGGCCTTGTTTGCTCGAGTCCTTAAGTCCCAGGGGTGTCTTCTCACCTGGTGCCCTAAGACCGTCTGGTTTGGGAGTCATCGATTAAAGGCTCGTTACATGGGCAGATTAGAAAGCCTAAACTAAGGAATAATACCACCAAAAAATATATATATATAAATAAATAAGGCATAAGAGTTAGAGTTAATGAACCCTTAGTCAAAATTTTCACAGTCACAAGTGCATATGACTTAGGGTAAAGTAATAGACTAGATGAGAAGTACAATTTGACTCCTTACTTTAATTGATAACAAATTTTGAATAGAGACTAAGTTTAGGAATGAAAAATTCAGTTTTCCTATAACTTATAGATTGCTTAGATCTTACAATTATATTTTAAATATTTTTTCTTTTCAAAATGCTTTTCGAAAATACTAACTCTTTATTTCCCTTTCTTTATGGATTTTGTGGGTGCAATCCGCTGAAAACCCTCACGAGACAAAACTCGTCCTCTAGGGAAAACCTAGAGGTTTAACGGCTTGTTGCACATGCTCAGTGCAATCGCGTGACCTGCGAAAGTGGTCTAATAATCCTTAGTATAGTTTAGTTGTTTTGCTCGAGGACGAGCAAGAGATAGGTATGGGGGTGTGATTGGTCGCTAATATTGCATATTTAGTATCATATTTCCATACTTATTTTAGAATAAAAGCTTGCATTGTCCTAATTAATTGTTGAATTTATTTGCAGGCCCATTCTTCAAGGAGATGAAGAGAAATGAGCCCAAAAGCCCACCAGAATTCTGAATTAAATCAGAATTAATTCGCACTCACTAAATCAGGGCAAAATCAAGAGGTTGAAAACCGGTTGAGAAGAATCCTCTCAGAATCGATCGGTTAAAGCCAAGAATCCAAGGCCATTTCGTCAGAATCCAGGAATCAAACGAAGAAACCAAGTCAAGATAAATGCTGAAGAAACTCCCAGGATGACCCACCAACAAGGTGTGGCCATCTGGCCACACCCTGGCCGCGGAAAAGCGGCCAAAGCCGCGTTTTCGCGGCCTTGTTGGGGAGTTAGGGGGAGCGTTTGCTCCCCCGATCTCCCCGGGATCCTGGTTGTTGGGGTTATGCCTATAAAAGGCCAGTATCTACGCTGAAAAAGGGACGAGCATGCAGATTAGGATTTAGCCTAGTTTTCATTCTTTGTAGTTTAGATTTTTCTTTTCTTTTTATGTAACTTGTATGTAACTTAGGGTAGAAGAAGATTCATGTAAGTAAGAGAGAGAGGCTGACGTTGAGAGTGACACCGATGTACCCTCCTCCTTTCTTCCATTGTCTCTGCAATTAATAAAGGTAAAAGCTTCTTTTTATGTTCGTATTTTGTTTTGCTTTCCTCTTCCTCTTCTACTTTACCTTGGTTGTATTTGTTGAGTTTACAAGTGAAATCCAAAGCAAGTATAACTAAGCTACGTGAGAGCCAGCGATAGTTCATGAAGACGTTCTCCTCTTCCAAGATCCGCATCACTTCGTTCTTGCTAGGCTTGACGATATAATGTGCACGAGGACTGAGCTCGAGTTTATGATCTATGCATTGAACGCCTCCGAAGCAAAGGTAGAACATGCAACGGTTTCCAGGTAAGTCATCACTCAACCTAGGTAAGTATTTCTTCATCTTCTTTCCTTTCTCTCATTTTTGTAAATTATATCACCACCTCTTCCAACTCTTTTTCCTCCACTTCATTTGTACATATTCGCTTCATTGTTTTCTGATTTTTCCACCTTCTTCATCTTTCATTTTCTTCTAACATAACATAATTCTTTTTCCATTTTATTAACTTAAAAACAGAGAAGAACTCTCGTTTTGTTTTCATAACGATTTCAATATAAAACCGTAAACGCTTCTATCGCAAAACCCTCCTTGTGGATCACGACTCGCATAGCCACTTGCTATAGCGGTTAGAATTGAGCACTTGCACAAGTTTATTATTAGATCTGAAATTTCGTATTTTGTGTGCAGGTTGTGCCTCAATCAATAGCCCCGCCGCTATGAGGAAGACATACACGGATACACACAGGAACGAGGACGACAGAGAGAGAGACAGATACAGAGAGAGACACACAGAGAGAGTTCAGCTCTTTAGCTAACTTGCTGTGTAATACCCCGTTCCCGGAATACGTACTTAGTTGCGTATTCAGATTTTCGATCGTATTTTTCGATTTGTTTCCTGTATTTATTCTGTATCATGAATTCTTTACACGATTATTTTATGGTGGATTTGGATTCGTGGACTCGGAGTCAGCCCTAGTCTGAGCCAAGGGCCCGATCATAGTGTATTCTTCGATTTGGTATTTCTGACATGTAGAATTGACCGATTTCAGTTTTAAATGTTATTTTCCAATTTATTAGACTTTCTGTGATTTTCTGGATTTTCTCGGATTAAATTGAATTTCTTCAAAACCGGTGTCGGCCAGTGCCGCTGACCGATTCTTGGATTTTTATTTCCCAAACTGTTTGGAATTTCATGATAGTCCTTTAGACTTTATTGTTTAGAATCATATTTCTTACTTATATACTTTTTCTAAAGATTTTACGAATTTATGGATTTTCCGCCGGAGTCGGTAGGAGACTGATTCCAGTATTTTTAGTTCCCAAACAGTTTAGAATTTCATGATGGTTCTTTAGACTTTCTTTCTTGGAATCATATTTTCTGACTACATTCTTTTTCTGAGAATTTTATGATTTTATGGAAATTCTTTCGGAGTCGGTAAATCACTGATTCCGGGATTTTTAATTTTAAAACTATACAGTATTTCTTCGAACGGATTTCACTATTGGTCTTCATATATTATTCTTGATTTTTGGTAAAATTTTCAGATCATTCCGAGGTACTTGAATTTCGGGCATTTTTCCAATATTTGCAAATTCCTTTTTCCACTTCACTTGCCACCTCATTTCCCACTCAACCCTTACCTACCCCCACTCACTCTCTCTCTCAACCACAGCCGGCCATGTGGCCAAGGGAGGGACACCTCACCCCCTTTCTTTTGCAATAAAGCCCTTCACTTCCAACCAATTTCCAAACCCTTTACAAAAATCCCAAGCTATAAATCACTTCCATTTGCAAAGTTGCCCTTTTTTTTCTCATTCCTTCACCAAGAGAAGAAATCTCCTCTCAAAATTCCCCTTCTTCTTCCTCAAGAACCCTAGCTTCAAGAGAACCCCAAATCCCTTCACTTCCACCTCAAGATCTTAGGGTTTTCTTCAAGGGACCTCCATCTTCAACCAAGGCTTCATCAAGGCAACTTCAAGTTCATCCCCTTCAACTCAAGCTTCAACAACTTGTGGATTTGGAGTCATCACCTCCTCCATTTGGATCAAGCTCCAATTGAACCCCATCCTAGTTCTGTAGCTAGATCAGAGTGGAGTTGTCCACCGTAGATCGAGCCACCCTTAGCGAGCAGGCATCCTAGCTCCAGCTCCTTGTGCCTGACTTCTTTTGACTCACGGGATCCCCATCCTACTCGTGAGCTCTTTTGTACTTTTGATGTATATTTTACTTTTGGACTTGTATGATATAAGACACATGTATTATGTTAAGTTTGTCATACCGTGATGACTTTGTATTGTACTTTATGTTGGCATATATGTGTGTATACCATGCTTTGCGTTGCACTCTGATCCTTTCTTGTTGTACTTTTTGCTTAGCGTATATACGTGGGGGCTTCTCCTGACCTACGTATATACGTCGCAGTGACGTCCCCGTATCTGCAGAATCGGGGCGTTACAGGTTGGTATCAGAGCCTAGGTTCAGCTTAGGCTCTTACCTCTATAGTACAACAAGTAGCAAATTCTGGTAATTTGCGGATGCCAACATCAATGTACAAAGTTATCTAGTCCTTTTTGATTTATCTAGTTCTCCTTGATTCCATCCTTCACATCCTGAAATCCTTCCATTTCCTTTCCAGCTCCTTCCAGTCTATCCATTCCTAGTATCGATGGAGAGGAGATCGGGCCGCAGCCACTCGGGATCAGCATCGGATGGAGCAGCAAGAGAGAATGTGGATCTACTGAGGATTATCCAGACCATGATGGAAAACCAGCAGCAGCAGATGGAGAATCAACGGCAGCAGACCGAGCTTCTCCGGCAAGAGATAGCAGCACCTAAGGAACGGAGGCCGGGGAACATATCAGACTTCAGGAGGCTACAGCCAGCTACATTCACGGGTGGAGAGAAACCTTTGGATGCTGAGCAATGGCTGACGGACACATCGGACTTGTTGAATGCAGCCAGGGTTCCACAGGAGAACCAAGTGGAAGTTGCCAAGATTCAGCTAAAGGACATAGCCAGGACTTGGTGGCTAGCAGAGGAGGCCAGACTGGAGAAGCCTGTCACTTGGGACACCTTCTCCAAGAGCTTTTACAACAGATTCTTCCCTGTCACAGCTCAGAAGGACATGGAAGAGCAATTCATCAGACTTCGGCAGGGGAGCAAGTCCGTGGATGAGTACGCCGCGGAATTCCTCAGATTGAGCCGCTTTGCCCCGTACATGGTGACGGATGAAGAGAAGCGGGCAAGCAGATTTCAGCAGGGCCTGCAGATGGACCTACAAGTATACTTGATACCCCAGCAGTTGAAGACATATTCTGAGATTCTCTCCATAGCTCGAGAAGTAGAGCGTGGACTGGAGAAGAAGAAGGAGGATCAGATGAGGAGCCCGGCCAAGAAGAGGCCTCTTGAGTTGATGGATGAGGAGGATACAGATAGGGCAACCCAGGGCCCGATAATGAAGAAGCCATTCCAGACTCCTCTTTCTCAGATTGTATGCAATTACTGCCACAGGCCCGGGCATTATAAGAGAGATTGTCGAGTAGCCCAGAGATTATGTATGGCATGTGGGTCAGGGAGTCATATGCTAAGGGGTTGCCCACACAGAAAGTTTATGCATGCGGCACCAGTCAGACCAGCTCTTCCAGCTCCAGCTCATCCAGCCCCAGCACTTCCAGCGCCGCCACTGAGGAGGTACCCAGAACCTGTGGATCGAAGAGTTCCGTTTCCGCCTCAGCAGTATGCTCATCAGCAGAGAGGATTGAGGCCTAGAGCAGATCAGGGTAGAGGCCAAGTTCACAGCATGGCAGCAGAGGCTTCAGGTGTTGTAGCAGAGTGGGAAGATCAGTATCCGGGGCAGGAGCCTTAGGATATCATGGTAACCACTACCCCATTTCTTGTATTTGAGTTGGTTATCATTCTTAATATTTATTTCCATTGTCATTCTATCATTGTTAATTCTGGTCCTCCTCGTATTTATCTTCCTCCCTGTTTTGGTTTTATGATGCCTTTATTCGTGCCTTCGTCCCCTTTTGTGTTCAATTTACCCCTTATGAAATTGCGAGGACGCAATTTTTGTAAGGTGGGTAGATTGTAATACCCCGTTCCCGGAATACGTACTTAGTTGCGTATTCAGATTTTCGATCGTATTTTTCGATTTGTTTCCTGTATTTATTCTGTATCATGAATTCTTTACACGATTATTTTATGGTGGATTTGGATTCGTGGACTCGGAGTCAGCCCTAGTCTGAGCCAAGGGCCCGATCATAGTGTATTCTTCGATTTGGTATTTCTGACATGTAGAATTGACCGATTTCAGTTTTAAATGTTATTTTCCAATTTATTAGACTTTCTGTGATTTTCTGGATTTTCTCGGATTAAATTGAATTTCTTCAAAACCGGTGTCGGCCAGTGCCGCTGACCGATTCCTGGATTTTTATTTCCCAAACTGTTTGGAATTTCATGATAGTCCTTTAGACTTTATTGTTTAGAATCATATTTCTTACTTATATACTTTTTCTAAAGATTTTACGAATTTATGGATTTTCCGCCGGAGTCGGTAGGAGACTGATTCCAGTATTTTTAGTTCCCAAACAGTTTAGAATTTCATGATGGTTCTTTAGACTTTCTTTCTTGGAATCATATTTTCTGACTACATTCTTTTTCTGAGAATTTTATGATTTTATGGAAATTCTTTCGGAGTCGGTAAATCACTGATTCCGGGATTTTTAATTTTAAAACTATACAGTATTTCTTCGAACGGATTTCACTATTGGTCTTCATATATTATTCTTGATTTTTGGTAAAATTTTCAGATCATTCCGAGGTACTTGAATTTCGGGCATTTTTCCAATATTTGCAAATTCCTTTTTCCACTTCACTTGCCACCTCATTTCCCACTCAACCCTTACCTACCCCCACTCACTCTCTCTCTCAACCACAGCCGGCCATGTGGCCAAGGGAGGGGACACCTCACCCCCTTTCTTTTGCAATAAAGCCCTTCACTTCCAACCAATTTCCAAACCCTTTACAAAAATCCCAAGCTATAAATCACTTCCATTTGCAAAGTTGCCCTTTTTTTTCTCATTCCTTCACCAAGAGAAGAAATCTCCTCTCAAAATTCCCCTTCTTCTTCCTCAAGAACCCTAGCTTCAAGAGAACCCCAAATCCCTTCACTTCCACCTCAAGATCTTAGGGTTTTCTTCAAGGGACCTCCATCTTCAACCAAGGCTTCATCAAGGCAACTTCAAGTTCATCCCCTTCAACTCAAGCTTCAACAACTTGTGGATTTGGAGTCATCACCTCCTCCATTTGGATCAAGCTCCAATTGAACCCCATCCTAGTTCTGTAGCTAGATCAGAGTGGAGTTGTCCACCGTAGATCGAGCCACCCTTAGCGAGCAGGCATCCTAGCTCCAGCTCCTTGTGCCTGACTTCTTTTGACTCACGGGATCCCCATCCTACTCGTGAGCTCTTTTGTACTTTTGATGTATATTTTACTTTTGGACTTGTATGATATAAGACACATGTATTATGTTAAGTTTGTCATACCGTGATGACTTTGTATTGTACTTTATGTTGGCATATATGTGTGTATACCATGCTTTGCGTTGCACTCTGATCCTTTCTTGTTGTACTTTTTGCTTAGCGTATATACGTGGGGGCTTCTCCTGACCTACGTATATACGTCGCAGTGACGTCCCCGTATCTGCAGAATCGGGGCGTTACATGCTGCGTACAAGTTTCTCTTTGCCTACCATCTCTTTGAGAGTTTTGGTCGACAGAGCTGTGTTACTCCGTCTGCCATCCGAAGAGAGGATCCCCTGAAAGTCTCGACGTTCACCCGGTCAACGGAGAACAAGATTTACTCTCCATCGCCACTTGAAGAACCCAGCATTAAACATAGGGAGGATTCAAGACTCAACATCCTCCCCCCTTGTAATCGGATTATTGGTCCGTTGTAATCTTTCAATTTGATTCAAGGAAATTTTACAGCGAATCCCTTTCCCAATTTTTTCGGCGCGTACATTGCCGCGCAAACGCGGCTCTGTAGTAGGCTCTATTGCTCTGCCTTCGAGGGCAGAGGCACAGAGTTGCTATATGTTCTTTTCTGCTGTTATTTTTCCTGTTCTCCGAACCTACAAACAGAAAGAATAAAAGAATTAGTTTTTTTTATAGAGAATACTTACCGTCCCTCCCCGGCAACGGCGCCAAAATTTTGATTGAGATTTTCCTGCACACAAGAATATAGAATTTCAGTTTTAAGAATAGGATGTGCAAGGTGCTCAATACTACCGCGATAGCAAGTGGCTATGCGGGTCGTGATCCACAGGGAGGGACTAGCGATGGAAGCTTGTTTAGTAAGTTCTCTTTTATTTACAATGATATTTACAATGATATTTACAATGAAAAAGAGTGGAAGAGATTGAAAATATTGTGGTGTTGGTAATCTAAGCTAAAGAAATAAAAGAAAGAAAACTAAAAACTAACAAATACATACTTACCTCTTCTGCGCCTGTTTACCTTTTACCCGTATCAACGATGTACCTTTCTTTGAAAGCTAGCGAAGCATGAAATATGAGATCTTCCCCATTCCCGATCTATATTACGAATAAAAGGCGAGCTATACTACCATAGAAATAGATGTTCATCACCATAAACCATCAACGGCACTTGCAAGGAGAAGGCAACTTCGAAGCTCTTGGTTTCATATGGATCCACAAACACAAAAGAGGGAAACAAAAACAAAACAAGAATAGAAAAAAAAGAAACTTCAATTTGATTCAATGAACAATGAAAGAAAAGATTTACTTACACCGATGTCACCTCAGTACAAGCTTAATCTCCTTCCTCCATGAAAGTATCCTCTCCTCTCAGTTACATAATAAAACAAAATTTACATGAAGAAAATAAAAACCTAGGTTACAATCTAAAAATTAGCCTAAGAAAAACCCTAAGTTTGTTTCTGTACTGCCCTTGAGCTTCTCAGATCTGCCCTTCCTCTGTTGCTATGCAGGGGTATTTATAAGAGAAAACTAGAGGATAAGAAGCGTATGAAGATAAGAGGAGCAAAATATCTCTGAATTTGAATTCTTCTTTTATCTCCAAACTTGTTTTGACTTATCCATAGAAGTTCAAATCTGTCCTGCAACTTGTTATCATATTGATCGCCGAAATTGGCTTATCTGCTGACTGAATTGGAAAGTTTGATCAACATACGAGTTGTGGGTCTTCAAGTCTTCTTGCTGGAGCATCTTGAATCATCAGATTTGAATATCTGTAGCAAAAGTTATGATCTGAATACTAAAACGTGTATAGTCTGAATCCGAATTTTTTGAAATAATTTTTATCTTTAAACTCTTCTCCTTTTATCTTTAGCCTTGTCTTGCAAGCAACTAGGGTTGATAAAATAGAAGTCCATCCCTTTCCTCTTCTTTTAATAATTGCAAATTTTGCACATGGGCTTGCACATGGGCTTTTTGGGCTTCTGGGCTTCATTTAAGCTTTTATTCTTTATTTAATTAATTACTCAATGCCTGCACACAATAAATAATAAAACATTAGTAATAGTGCATAATTATAATAATAAATAGGAAAATATGATAGTATATGTAGTGATAAATATGTAATTTTTACTACCTATCAGTTTCTTCAACGGAACACGCGTATCCGTTTTAAATTCCGCGTCAGTCATAAGTTCCCGGAAGGTCGCCATGTCGACCTTGGAGAGCCTCTCCCTTCGCTCCTTCGACTTGTCGGCGGTCACAGGAACAGTCCTCTGCAACACGAAGGTTAGATTGCGGTCAACACCACCTACGTGCCCGAAGTGGCACTTCTTGGAGAGAGGGTCGGAGGAATATCGCACTACAAAAAGAAAATAACACTTGATCAGAAATGATTAAGTGTCTACAACGCAAATGCAGAAGTGAACCCAGACGCAGAAATCATTAATATCTGCGTCCAGACCAGAAGACCGTGAGGCTAGTATGGAGCTCGCGTTTTAAATCCAAGACTTGTGAGATAATTCATAAGTATTGGACTCGGACGCTAGATTCATGAGGACCGGCGTCCTATTTCACAAGACGCAAGAACCATGAGACATCTGTGTAGGCTGTCTAAAAATCACTAAGAGACAAGCCATCAAAAAGTAGAATTCCAAGCTCCAGACGCAGGGCTAATTGTGGCCACCACTGCAGCACCAAGGCGCGAGGGTCGAAACCCGCGTCTCAACACCAAGGCGCGAGGGCCGAAACCCGCGTCTCAGCATCAAGGCGCATAGATCGAAATCCGCGTCTCAACATCAAGGCGCGAGGGCCGAAACCCGCGTCTCAGCACCAAGGCGCGAGGGTCGAAACCCGCGTCTCAGCATCGAGGCGCGTAGATCAAAATCCGCGTCTCAACAACAAGGCGCGAGGGCCGAAACCCGCGTCTCAACACCAAGGCGCGAGGGCCGAAACCCGCGTCTCAGCACTAAGGCGCGAGGGTCGAAACCCGCGTCTCAGCATCAAGGCGCGTAGATTGAAATCCACGTCTCAACACCAAGGCGCGAGGGCCGAAACTCGCGTCTCAGCACCAAGGCGCGAGGGTCGAAACCCGCATCTCAGCATCAAGGCGCGTAGATCGAAATCCGCGTCTCAACACCAAGGCGCGAGGGCCGAAACCCGCGTCTCAGCATCAAGGCGCGTGGGTCGAAACCCACGCCTCAGTTATAACTTCCCTCGTTATGGGGTCAATCACCACTCACGTAATGAGAAAGTTAGCCCCCATTGTGGAGTATTTTCAGGAGGCACGTTCACCCCTGAAACCTCTATAAATAGCCCCGTCGCTATGAGGGAGAGATAGATATACAAGAAAACAACACACAGAAGAAAGAAGAGACGCGGACACAAGAGAGAGAGAGTCCAACTCTTCAGTTAACTTGCTGTGTTCAAGTTAATCTTTGCCTACAATCCCTTTGAGAGTTCCAGTAGACAGAGTTGTGTTACTCCGTCTACTATCCGGAGAGAAGATCCCCGTGAGTTCTCGACGTTCACCCGGTCAACGAAAAATAAGATTCACTTTTCACCGTCACTTGAAGAACCCAGCACTAAACAAAGGGGAGATTCAAGATTCAACATCTCCCCTCCCTTATAGTCAGAATATTAGTTTGTTGTAATCTTTCAACTGATTCAAGGAAATTTTACACAAACATCTCTGCTTTCCGTACCAAACAAGAGATGGCGACTCCGCTGGGGATCATTTCGTTACTGACGAACAGATCGTGGCGCAAGGTGACGTCCTCTACAAGGGGAAAACGGTCGAATCACTCGTCGTCGAGTTTGACCAGGCAAAGTATGAAGAGTTCCTCTCTTCCAGCTCCAAGAGCCCAAAGGCCCGCGCCTACCGCAAGGTCTCTACGGGGACTTGCCCCGTAGCCCGCTCTGAGCTTCTCTCAGAGGCAGCTGCTGTGAGGGAAGTTGTGGCCAATCACGCCACGAGTGACACACGCGCCAACGTCTCTCATGAGACCCGCGTGGTCAAATTCTCTGGCATCCAGCCAATCCACCCTCTTCCTCAGCACCAGGTCATCGTTGGTTTCTCTCCACCCCCAAGACGCAACCAAAACGCTGAGCGCCGACAGAGGAGGCGTGCACGTCAACTGCAAGTTGGGGCCACTGATCGCCCAACCGAGGCAGGACGCAAGGTTCAAATCGGCGTCTCTGCTGCACCACGTGCGGCACGCAAAATCCGCGTTTGGTAACCCAAACGTAAGGTTCACCAAGTTGGCTCCTCTGAAGCCCCACTCCCCAGACGCCAAGGCGAAGCTTGCGCGCCTCGTCGAGTACAAGAGGCACGCGCCTCTGGGCATGGGGCCCAGCTGCCCTGCATCTCTCAAGCGTCTCTACCCCGACGCAACAATCAGCAGCGCAATAGTCGCGTCTTTTATCAGCAGAGATGCCAGATGCGCGTCCTGAAGCCACGAGGCAAGAACCGAGTCTCTGAACCTTGTATCCAAGCTGTACAATGCCAGGATGCCTCCCGCCCTCAGCATTGCGAGGCTAATCTTTTTGATCCCCCTCCCACGGATCTGAGAGATTACTTGACAAAGAAAAGAAGTGCTAATCAAAGCACTTCGTCATGTTGCTATGAACGGCTCATCACCATGCTCTCTGAGTGCCGTTGCAGTTCAGGCGTAACCCAGCAGTCTCTAGTTAGACAGCTGACCCTGATTCCCCGAGTAACTAAAAGAAGACGCTCTTACAGGAGGAGGGTCTTTTCTGATGCTGAATATCTTGAGCTCACTGTAAATATGACGAGCAGGAGCAGGGGAAAACAACCTGCAGTCAGCTCCGATGAGTCTGACACTGAACCGGAAGGAGTATACCGACACACTCGCACCCGGACCGGGGCGATTCCCCCGATTGACTACAATGCCCTAGCTCGGGGCATTGAGGTGAATGACTCTCATTCTGCTATGGCAGAGTCACAGGCCTCAAACTCTTCTACAGAGAAGGAGGCCTTTATCTACATGACGAGCACTCCTGAGGAGACGGCTAAGCGCTTGGAACAACAAGCCCAGATCCAGAAGGAACAACTCGAGATGATTCGTGCTCAGCAGGAATCTATCGACTCCCTCAAGCAGATGCTTGCGCAGCTGCTTGAAGACAAGAGGAAATCTCCCTCTAGAAAGTCTAAGGGCAAATGAAAGGAGGGAGAAAGCTCATCTTCTGTACATCCTGAAGAGAAAGAGCAGCCTACTTCGGATTCGTCCAAATCTCCGTCACAAGAGAAGGGCGACCGAAACCAGGAAAAGGTTCATTCCAAAAGAATGAATCAATTGGAGCAACGCCTTGAGGCCCTTATCAAACGCAAAGGCCTCCAAGAAGTTGGAGTGGTCCGGCCTTATCCGGCCGAGTGGGACCTGGTTCCGTACCCTCCAAAGTTTAAGGCTCCAACCCTCCAGGCATTCGATGGCAAAGGTTCACCGAACCAACATATCTACTACTTTAAATCCCAAACAGGGAATGTGGTAGACAATGATGCCATCCTGGCGCGTCTGTTCATCGGCACCTTGAAAGGGCTCACCTTTGAATGGATCATGAAGCTCCCAGAAGGCTCCATCAAGAATTGGGGCGATTTGGAGAAGCTCTTTTTAACGCGCTTCTTTGAAGACGACTCGGAAGTCACAATGCCCACCCTTTTGGCTACCAAACAGCGAAAGGGAGAGTCCGTTAAATCTTTTGTGGAAAGGTTTCGGAACGTAGCACTCCAATGTCCGAGCGGTATAACCCAGGTAACCCTGGTGGAAACATGCCGCCACAATCTCCAAACCTCGCTCCTTGCCCAAATAAGAGTTACTGAAAGCCGCACCTGGAAACAATTGGTCCAACAAGGTGAACAGGCTGAGGAGATCGTTGCCCGCATCAGGGCCGAAGAAAGTAAACCCCGACCTGAAAGGTCAACGAGGCGTGCGCCAGACACATCCCTCCAAGCAAAATGGAAGGATAACTTGGCAACAGAGATCAAATCTCCCGCCAAACCTCAACCAGTTAAGGGAAGTGGCTCTTCAAGCCAACTGATTGTTATTCATTTTTGCATATTTTACCACATCCATACCATGCATATTGTAAATAAAAATATGATTTTTTAATCCTTTTCTCTCTATTTTTTGCAGGTCCATATTCTAATTAGAAAAAGCCCAAAATCTCTTTAATTATCAAGAATTAAAGGAAAATAAATCAAAGCCCAAAAGAGAGCCCAAAGGTTGAGGCCAGGATCTAGGGATATCCACGCGCCAACTCAAACTTCCAGAAGGTCCACATGGCTAACAACTTAACAAGAAAATCGCAACAGAAATCTCGGCCTCAACGGCCAAGATCTTGCCGCGCTTTCCTAGATTTTGCCGCGTATCTGCGGCAGTTACAAGGCCGTTGAAGCCTGAGATTCTCTCCAACAACCTGGGTTCTAGATACTTCTCTCTAAGGCTATAAATACATCACCAGGGACTTCGCAAAAACAGATGGAAGATAGAAGAGAGAGAAGAGAATAGGGAAGATATTGTATTTTGATTTTCCTCTAGGTTTTATTTCTCTTAGTCTTCTTCCTCCCTAGAAATTCTGCAAAAAGAGAGATTGTGAGAGAGAGAAAGCTTGTGTAAATCAAGGGTGACAACTTGTGAAGCAAGGTTTAATCCAATCTCCTTTCTCTACTTGAGCATTTTCTAGTATTTTACTTGCATTTCTTTCATTTCAAGCTTTACTTCAATTGCACTCTTATTCATGAATTGCTTTTCTTTTCTTGTAATGGCTAGTAGCTAAATTCCTCTACATGACTAGCTAACAACTAATCTTGCTTAACTTCTAACTCTTGGGTGAATGCAATTACTTCATCTTGCAATTGTTGAGTCTATTTGATCCATGATGAAGATGATGGTTTACTTTCATGCTTGGCACTCTCTTATTGTAATTCTCCATATGATTCATGTATGCCTCATTTAGAGCCTTGTCTTAGAACAAGTGCCTTGATGGAACTTGGAGATGGATCACCAATCATATGCTAATTGTTGTACAACTTCTTTACTTCAATTAATGAATGTTGTATCTTCTTCCTTAGCATCTCTTGAGTGACTACTCTTTTGATTCCACCATTGAAAGTCTAACTTGAAGGCCTATGACATCAATGAGGCTACAAGATAAATCCAAGAATGATCAACCGACATCAAAGTGGGAAAGTAACTAGACCAACAAGCAAGACAAATATATGCCGATGAGTCAACATGAGGCAAGCATCACCCTAACGGAGATTAGTAAGTTAGCAAGTTAGTAATGTTAGCTAGTCATGGCTCTTCTCATCTAAAAGTCTTCTACAAGTTTTTCCTTCTTTTAGTATTAATTTCAAAGCAAATCTTGTCTTCTATTCTTTTCATTTTATTTCATAGTTTTCATTCCATGTACACACCAACCACCAATTCTTTCATTTCTTTTTCCATGTCTTTTGCATTCTTTTAAAACAAAGAAGAACATTCGTTTTCTATCTTCACATTAAACCGTAAAGCTTCCATCGTGAGCTCTCCTTGTGGATTCGACCCGTATAACTTGTGCTACTATGGTTAATTGGAAAGGATACATCGATCATATTGAATACATTGTGGAGTGATCAAAGCACCTAAGGTTGACTCTAAACCTACTTTCTTTTGTTGAATATCTGTGCAACTTCACACTATACTTCCCCTTCCAATCAAATTTTTGGCGCCGTTGCCGGGGAGAGCAACGGTTTTTGATTTCAAGTGAAGAACTAAACGAATCTTCTTCTCTGTTGCAGGTTACAGGTGAAGAGAACAGGAAAATTTGCATTGCAGTAACATATAAGTGGCTCTGGGCTTCTGCTCTCGAAAGCAGAAACCAGTTGCCCTCTGAATTGCCACGATTTCACGGCCAAAGCCGCGGATCCGTGGCAAGGAGGAGTGAACTACTGACCAAATTTCTGCAGGGTTGCTTGCTCTGCAAAATACAGCTGCTGCAATACTTAAATTCTTGTATGCTTCACCTTATATTTGCTAATAACCAACAGTAAAAAATTGGTTGAAAAGTTAAAAATTGATTAGACATTTGCATTTTTAGGCACGTGTCTTTTCAATTCTTTTACTTTACTGTTGAAGAGTGCTGGATGCAAGGTATGTGTGCATTGCATATTGAATAGGACTCACTCCTTGTTTGATTTTAATTGCTTTGAGTGAATCTTGTTTGCTTATAATCGTACACTTGCACACAATCGATTTTAAGGGCATACCCAATAAAGAAGATAAGGTGGGGGATTTCATCACCCTTACCTTGGCCCAAAAATCATTTCCAAGCACTCACAATCCCAAGCTTGTAATAAAATTTGATAGACGTTGGCCCTAGGGACATCCGGACTCACTTAGGAGATTATCCTAAGGGAGAAAAGTGTTGGAAATTGACTTTTGCAAAATCAGTGTCTAGGAAAGGGATTGAGGGCCGAAAGCCCGAAGGTTGGTGGTTACTTAATTAAGGAACGTCTTTGACGGAAAACCTCCCAACAACCTTGCCCTTACCTGGCTGATTAGCTTATAGTCAAAGTCTACACTCAACCTCCCGTGGACGATCTAATCAGTTAGGAGTCGTCTAGGTCCAGGAACCCTAGATAGCTTGGATTGATTTTTCTTTTATTGTTTGTTATTTTTAATTTTTTTTCTCGCTTGTGTGATCGGTGCACATTGACTGTGATTGTGTATGCAAGAGTGGTACAGAGATCCAAATTCTGCTAGGCTAGTGAGAATTTCTACACTTGCACATACACCACTCGACACATTCCCAACCATGGAAAACCACACTTCGTTGCAAGACAAGTTCTACCCGATTCGCACATCACTTCCATCATGCATTCTTCTCCCCATAACAAAAGGAAATCAATTTGAATTGAAGCCACAATTCATAAATACACTTCCTAGATTTCATGGCTTAGAATCTGAGGATGCATATTTCTTCATTCGAGAATTTGAAGAAGTATGCGTTATGATGAGGATATCCCAATTGACCGAGGACGCTGTTCGATTAAGATTCATACCTTTTGCGTTAAAAGATATTGCTAAGAAATGGCTTTACAATCTTCCCGCTAGTTCGATTTCCTCGTGGGATGATTTTGTAAAAGTCTTTCTTAAGAAATTCTATCCCATCCCTAAGACGGCCCTCATGAGGAAAAACATAATGCAGTTCAAGCAGGAAACCAATGAGCCGTTCTGGAAGTATTTCGAACGCATCAAAGACCTTCTGGCCCTTTGTCCCCATCATGGTATAGAGAAATGGCGTCAATGCCAAATTATCTATGATGGACTGGATTACCAAACTAAAACACTCCTTGAAACCATGTGCCAAGGAGAATTTTTAAAGAAAAATGAAGACCAGGGGTGGGATCTCTTTGAAGCCTTGTCCGAAAAAAACGATTCAGTGGGAGTCATGTCCTGACAAACCCACGCCCACCACTTCCAGAACGGGTATGCATTCCATCGAGTCCTCTATAGCTGCCGAGGCCAAGATAACACAACTAATGAGGAGGATAGAACTACTTGAGTCTAGGAAATCTTCTGCTGTTAACCAGGTCAACCCATCACCGGTGGCCAGTCCATCACCTGTGGTCAACCCGGGTTGTACCTATTGCCATGATCTTAATCATCTGTTTGAGGAGTGTCCAGTATATCAAACTCAAATGTTTCAGGAGAGTATGAATGCCGCATACACCAGACACACTTACAATCCTTACTCCAAAACATACAATCCGGGATGGCGAAACCATCCAAACTTTTCTTGGAGTCAGTCTGGTCCTGAGCAGCCGAGGCAACCATTTCCACAACACTACCCTGCTCAGTCTCATCCACCGACTTACCACCAGAATCCACCAAACATCCATTCATACCAAAGTCCACCAAGATTCCAGTCATATCAAAATCCAGTACCTTACCCAGCAAACTTTCAGCCCCAGTATCAGCATCATCCACCACCAAATCCTTCAGACAAGAGACTTTCTGATTTGGAGAAAATGATAGAGACCTTATCTAAAACCCAAGCTTCAATGATGAACAATCAACAGCAGGATATGAATAAATTGCAAATCCAGATAGGGCAGTTGGCTAACTCTCTGAATGAACGACAAAAAGGAATGCTACCTAGCCAACCAGTGCCAAATCCAAAAACTCACTTTCCCCTGCACGAAGTTGAAGAATTGAGCCCCAGCCAATGCCAAGCTATTCAAATCCTTAGATCTGGAAAACACGTAGATAACAAGGTTTCAAATCAGCCCACCAAATCTGTGTCAAAGCCACCACCGTCTGTTCCAATCCAACCCATTCAAGACAATCCTTCTTCAAGCACACAATCATCCACTTCCCAGTCCAAAGGAAAAGAAAAGATTGATGAGCAAACATACAAGCCTGTTGTACCATTACCAAATAGGCTTAAAAATCAAAAAATGAATGCTCACATGGAGAAGATAAGAGAGATATTCAACCAAGTTCAAATCAATGTTCCTCTCCTTGATGCCATACAACAAGTCCCATCCTACGCCAAATTTCTAAAAGAAATGTGCACCAAAAAGAGAAAAAGCAAATGTCCCTAAAAAAGTCTTCCTGGCTTCCAACATTAGTGAACTGCTCAATGGTCCGATCCCTGTAAAATACAAAGATCCAGGGAGCCCAACCATTTCCTGCATCATAGGACAGACCACCATAAATAGGGCTTTGCTTGACTTGGGCGCAAGCATCAATCTTCTCCCCTTTTCCGTATATCAGCAATTAGGGTTAGGCAACCTTCGTCCGACCCAAATGACGATACAATTGGCTGACCGCTCTGTAAAGATTCCCAAGGGGGAGATTACAGATGTTTTAATATGGGTCGGGGAATTCATTTACCCCGTAGACTTCGTCGTTCTCGAGACACAACCCGTACAAAATCACAGAGCATAGACACCTGTCATTCTCGGACGTCCTTTCTTAGCCACCGCAAACGCAATCATCAACTATAGAAATGGCTCGATGCGTCTAACCTTCGGAGATATGACAAAAGAGGTGAATGTTTTCCATCTGGGAAAGCAACCTAGGGATTTGGACAATGATTCTTTCGAAGTGAACTTGATAGAAGGTTTAACAAGTGAACATGATGAGGAGGTTGAGTATGAGTCTGAAAAGAAATTTGAGTTGGAGTCTGATGACTTTAACCTTGATCAGATTGTTGAGTCAACTGTTGAATGGACTACTAATTCCACCCCTATTCTTCCCTTACACCAAGAACAACCAGTGATAAATCCTGTCCCTTCTTCTGAGCTTAAGGTTCTTCCCGACCATCTCAAGTACAAGTACTTGGATGAGAAGGAATCCTTTCCAGTAATCATTGCATCCAATCTCACTAAGCAACAAGAAGAGGATCTTCTTTCTGTGTTAAGAGAAAATCGGGAAGCCATTGGTTGGACCATGGCTGACATCAAGGGGATTAGTCCTTCCATAGTTCAACATCGGATTCATTTGACGGAAGATGCCAAGCCAAAACGAGACCCACAGCGTAGACTAAACCCAATCATGCAGGAAGCCGTTAGAAATGAGATCTTGAAACTGTTAGACAATGGGATTATCTATCCCATATCCGATAGTCAGTGGGTAAGTCCAGTTCACGCTGTGCCCAAGAAAGCAGGATTTACTGTGGTAGAAAATGAGAAGAAAGAATTGATACAAACACGTCTTCCAACGAAGATTCGAGTTTGTATCGATTACAGAAAGTTGAACACTGCCACACGTAAAGACCATTTTCCTCTTCCGTTCATTGACCAAATGCTCGAGAGATTAGCGGGACATGAGTACTACTGTTTCTTGGATGGATATTCAGGATATAATCAAATCCCGATCGCTCCCGAGGATCAAGACAAAACCACCTTCACCTGTCCTTTTGGAACATTTGCATACCGAAGGATGCCCTTCGGCCTATGCAATGCTCCCGCAACGTTTCAACGTTGCATGCTGAGCCTTTTTTCGGACATGGTGGAGAAATTTCTGGAAATTTTCATGGATGATTTTTCGATTTACGGTGATTCCTTTGAACAATGCTTGTACCATTTGAAGCTGGTTCTACAACGCTGTATGGAGAAAAATTTGACACTTAACTGGGAAAAGTGTCACTTTATGGTCAAGCAAGGAATCGTTCTTGGCACAAAGTTTCACAGATAGGAATCGAGGTGGACAAGTCTAAAGTGGAAGTCATACAAAAGCTCACTGAACCAACATGCTTAAAGGACATTAGATCATTTTTAGGGCACGCCGGCTTTTATAGACGATTTATTCAAGGGTTTAGCAACATTACAAGACCTTTGACAAATCTCTTAGGAAAGGATGTACCCTTTATATTTGATAAAGAATGTCAAAAACATGGAAGGAGCTTAAGAGTAGACTTGTCTCAGCACCTATCATTTCTGCACCTGATTGGACCAAACCTTTTGAGATTATGTGTGATGCTTTGGACTTTCCTATCGGCGCTGTTTTAGGACAGCGTATTGATACTAGGCAACACGTAATATATTATGCTAGCAGAACGCTGAATGAAGCCCAACTCAATTATACAACTACCGAAAAGGAATTTTTAGCTGTTGTTTTTGCGTTGGAAAAATTTCGCCAATATCTGCTAGGGTCCAGGACGATTATTTTCACTGATCACTCCGCCCTAAAGTAATTAATGCAAAAGAAAGATGCTAAGGCAAGACTTATTCGATGGATACTTCTTTTGCAAGAGTTTGATCTGGAGATAAAGGATAAAAAGGGCGTTGAGAATGTGGTAGCTGATCACTTGTCTAGAATCCCAAATGCACCAAAGGAGAGAATACCAATTAATGACAATTTCCCTGATGAACACATTTTTGTGATAAGTGGAGAGCCTTGGTATGCTGACATAGTGAATTACCTTGCTACCAGGCAAATACCTTGTAATACCCCTCTCCCGGAATACGTACTTAGTTACGTATTCAGTCTTTCGATCGTATTTTCTGATTTACCTTCCGTATTTGACCGATTTTAATTCAAATATCATTTTCCAATATTTAAGATTTTATGAGATTTTCTGGAATTTTCTGGAATTAAAATGAATTTCTTCAAAACGGTGTCGGCCAGTGCCGCTGACCGATTCCCGAATTTTTATCTCCCAAACTGTTTGGAATTTTTAGAAAGTCCCTTAGACTTTATTACTTAGAATCATATTTCTTACTTATACACTTTTTCTGAGAATTTTATAAATTTATGAAAATTCTTTCGGAGTCGGTAAATAACTGATTCCGGGATTTTTAACTAAAAATCTATACAGTATTTCTTCAAACGAATTTCACCATGAGTCTTCAAATATTTTTCTTGATTTTTGGTAAAATTTTCAGACCAATCCGAGATACTTGAATTTCGGACATTTTTTTTTCAATTATTGCAAAATTCCAATTCCACTTCATTTCCACCTCATTTCCCACTCACCCCCACCTAACACCACTCATTCTCTCTCTCTCCCTTGGCCGGCCAAGTGGCCAAGGAGAGGACACTCACCTCACCCCCTTTTTACACAAAACCCCTCTCATTTCCTTTAATTCCACCCTCTTTGCAAAATCCCAAATCCTATATAAGACTTTCCCTTTACACTTTAATCCTTTTCTTCCTCATTTCTACACAAGTGGGAGAAGCTCTCACCAAACCCTCTTCTTCCTCAACCTAAACCCTAGCTCCAAGAACACTTCAAGACCTTTCCCTCCAGCCCAAGCAACTGAATTGAAGCTTGGATCGTGGCTCACTTCGTCGCCAAGGATCTCATAGGTGCCTTTGACGACTACCCGCTTCCCGGACTCGTAGAGCTTCGATCTAACGATTCCAAGTGAGTATTTCACTCACCAAGACTTGAATTAGCTCTAGAACACTTGTATCTACACTCCTTGTACACCTAGGTCACTAAAAAACCATGATTTGGACCATCAAACACACTTCCAGAAAGTCTGTTCTGTCACTGTTTTTCCCACTATTAGTCGACTTACCCTAGGAGCTAGTCGACTAGAGCACTTAGCTGAAACTTAGTTTTTCTGGAAAACACAGTATTAGTCGACTTACCCCAATTATCAGTCGACTAATCTTTTCTGGACATAAATCTCAACTCTCTGGAAATCAATATTAGTCGACTCCTGAATCCCCCTAGTCGACTAATCCTCCCTGGACCAGAAATCCAACTTTCTGCATCTACAAACTTAGTCGACTTAAGTATCCATTAGTCGACTAATAGTTCCCTGTTAGTCGACTACCCTTACAACCCTAGTCGACTAACTTTCCCTGAAACAGAATTCCAACTCCCTGTATCCCTGTTTTAGTCGACTAACCCAGACTGTTAGTCGACTAAAAGCCCCTATTAGTCGACTAACCCTTACCCCTAGTCGACTAATTCTGACTGTGTGTCAAAGTTAATTTCTGTTCTGAATTTGGTTCTTATGCTTGTTACATGTGTATTATATCTTGCTTGTTCATGCTTCAATACTGGCACTACATGATCTATTACTGAATGAATGTATCTCTTAATGCCTCATGACTTGCTATTGCGTATACTCGTTTCATGACATGTTAAATAGTAATATCACCACTTATCATGCCATCTCTTAAAACTAGCATGATACACTTGACCTTTACATAAAAAGCACCAACTTACATATGGGTCGGGGGGAAATATGCGGAATATCGATATGTGTTCGTGTTTACAGTGGTTTTAGGTATATTGTACAATTACTGTTCCGGTCTTACCTGTGGTACTCCAGGGGACCGAGGGGAGTGCTTGCTCCCTTTCCTGTTTACTGTCATGACAAGGGCATACATAAGTCCCTCCTGTTTAGCCTTGCGGCAGGTTCCGTCTTCAAGCAACGGAACAATCCTGGGCCGTGGTCCCGGTATGCACGGGACCCACTGTAAACATAGTTCGTCGATACAACCGCCGTTTCCAATAACAACCTTGTTTCACCAGGATATGGATCTATGTGCTCTGGGACGCTGGGTCACATAGCTAGATATCACGGTAAGACAAGTAATAATAATAAGACGTTAATTATAGATTTGTTGCATATGATCTTACTTATTGAGTTTACATCGCTTGTTATTCATTGCTATTTATTGTAACCTCATTGCCTTTATTCATGATCCTTATGTCACTTGACTATCTTTTATTTGTTATTATATGTCTTGACCCTTTGGATTTGCATATTCAGATTCTGAGGCTTGGAACGAAGTGGAGCCTTCCACAGAGGACCGGGCCTATCTTTCTGAGCAGGCTGACCAGCTCTAGTCTCATCGTGCCGACTCTTCCTTTTGGTTCACGGGATCTCCACCCATTTCGTGAGCATTTTTGTATTTTTGGTTGTATAGGATTCTTTTTGGACTTGGGTTGTGATAAAGGACACTTGTAAAGTGATTTTGCTTATCATAACTTGTATAACTTTGTATTTATCTTTTGTAAGTTGGCATATGAATATACCACGCTGTGTGTTGTACTCTGATACTTGTTGTACTTAAGGCTTAGCGTATATACGTGGGGGCACCATCTGACCTACGTATATGCGTTGCAGTGACGTTCCCGTATCATTGGGATCGGGGCGTTACAGGTTGGTATCAGAGCCTAGGCTCTCAAACCTAAAAGTACAACCAAGTGGCAAATTCTAGTGATTTGCTAATGCCAACTACGATGTACAAAGTTATATAGTCCTTCTTGACTTCGTCCTTGATTCATTCCTCGCATCCTAAACTCCTTCCCTTTGTTTCCAATTCCAGATCTTATCCCTTTCAGTATGGAGAGACGTTCGGGTCGCAACAATGTCGGGCAAATACCGAATGGACCCGTAGGAGGAGAGGGTGCTGATATCCTGAGGATCATTCAGACTATGCTGGGAAACCAGCAACAGCAGATGGAGAATCAGCATCAGCAGACTGAGCTCCTCAGGCAGGAGTTGGCAGCCCCGAAGGAGCAGAAGCCGGGGAACATCTCAGACTTCCGACGGCTACAGCCGGCCGTATTCACGGGAGTCGAGAGGCCATTGGAGGCTGAACAGTGGTTAACAGACACCACCGATCTGCTGAACGCCGCCAGGGTGCCTAAGGAGAACCAAGTGGAGGTTGCCAAGATCCAGCTGAAGGACATAGCCAGGACTTGGTGGCTTGCAGAGGAGGCTCGCTTGGAGAAACCTATCTCTTGGGATACTTTCTCCAAGAGCTTCTACAGTCGTTTCTTCCCCGCCACTGCTCAGAAGGACATGGAGGAGCAGTTCATCAGGCTTCAACAGGGGGATAGATCCGTAGATGAGTATGCTGCAGAATTTCTCAGGTTGAGTCGCTTCGCCCCGTACATGATAGCAGATGAGGAGCAGAGGGCAAGCCGGTTCCAGCAAGGTCTGCAAATGGACATTCAGATGTTCCTAATGCCCCATCATCTGAAGACCTATGCAGAAGTTCTCACCAGCGCTCGAGAGGTGGAGCGTGGGTTTGAGAAGAAGCAAGGAGATCAGAGGAAGGACCAGGCCATGAAGAGGCCGTTTGTACCGGTGGGCAGAGGAGGACCATCCAGAGCAGCGAAGGTCCAGGCCAGGCAACCATTCAGGGCAGTTCCTTACCAGGTGGCTCGACCAGGTCTTATCTGCAATTTCTGCCAGAAGCCAGGACACTCCCAGCAGAATTGTCGGAGGGCAAACGGATGGTGTTTGGTGTGTGGAGCACGAGACCATGCCGTGGAGACCTGTCCGCACAGGAGGATGGGATTTGCTAACCAAACCTTGCCGGCACCTCAGGGGCAGAATGTGCAGAGGGTACTACCAGGGCCAGTTGGGCAGAGGCATCAGGGACCAGTGATGAGGAGAGCCCTTCCCCTTCCTCCACCGCATGTTGCTCGCCCAGTGCAGAGAGGAGCCCGGACAGCAGCAGGGCGTGGCAGAGGTCAGGCCTACAACCTGACAGCAGAGGAGGCTGAGGCTTCTGAGGAAGTGATTTCAGGCAACATCAGAGTTCATTCAATACCTGTTCTCGCTCTCTTCGATTCAGGTGCATCCCACTGTTATATCTCCGATCATTTTGTGGCTTTACATTCTATACCTGTTAAGGCTTTAGACCGCAAATGGGAGATAAGTACAGGGAATGGGGTAGTTGTATCTTCTAGAGTTTGTGCTGACTGTCCAGTGGAGCTTTGTGGGAAGATCTTGGCCATAGACATGCTCGTACTAGACACCAAAGGGTACGACGTAATCTTAGGCATGACCTGGCTCAGTCAGTACTATGCAGTGATCGACTGTAGAGGGAGGAGGATCAATTTCAGAATCCCTCATCAGCCGGAGTTCCAGTTTAGTGGAGAGGTGAAGCCTGCTAAGAAGAAGATTCGGATGACCACTTCGGAGGTTCAGAAGGGAGTGCCAGTGTGGGATGAATTTCCAGGAGTCTTTGCTGAGGTCTCAGGGCTTCCACCGGAGAGGATAATTGAGTTCTCCATTGATACAATTCCAGGAGCAGCTCTTATATCCAAGGCTCCGTACAGGATGGCACCGACAGAGTTGGAGATCTTGAAGAAGCAACTACAGGAGTACTCAGACAAGGGGTTGATTCGGCCAAGCACTTCACCATGGGGAGCTCCAGTGCTCTTGGCAAATAAGAAGGATGGTGGTAAGAGGCTTTGTATTGATTATAGGGAGTTGAACAAGGTCACCATCAAGAACAAGTATCCCTTGCCCCGGATTGATGACTTGTTTGATCAGCTTCATGGAGCCCGTGTATTTTCTAAGTTAGATTTGCAGTCGGGTTACCATCAGCTGAGGGTGAAGAAGGAGGATGTTCCGAAGACGGCATTCAGGACCCGATATGGCCACTATGAATTTCTGGTTATGCCTTTCGGAGTCACAAATGCCCCTGCAGTTTTCATGGACTTGATGAATCGAGTGTTCTCCCCTTACCTGGATCAGTTTGTAGTTGTATTTATAGATGACATCCTGATCTATTCAAGGAATGATAAGGAGCATGCCGAGCACTTGAGGATTGTGTTGCAGACTCTTCAGCAGGAGCAGCTTCATGCCAAGAGGAGCAAGTGTGAATTCTGGTTGGACAGCATAGCTTTCCTTGGACACATAGTTTCAGCAGAAGGAATTTCAGTTGATCCTAGTAAAGTCCAGGCAGTGAAGAATTGGCCAGTTCCGAAGACGGTGACTGAGATAAAGAGCTTTCTTGGACTAGCCGGATATTACAGGCGCTTTGTCCAGGATTTCTCTAGACTTGCAGCTCCGTTGACCAGGCTCACCAGAAAAGGGGAGAGATACATATGGACAGAAGAATGTGATGCAGCATTTGAGCAGTTGAAACAGAGGCTTATTTCAGCTCCAATCTTGAGGACTCCTTCAGGAAGAGGAGGGATGGTCATTTTCTGTGATGCATCAGGTAAAGGCCTGGGGTGTGTGCTTATGCAACGTGATCATGTTATAGCATATGCATCTAGGCAATTGAAGCCTCATGAGAGGAATTACCCAACTCATGACTTGGAGTTGGCCGCTGTGGTATTTGCTTTGAAGATCTGGAGACACTACCTTCTGGGAGACAAAGTGTTGATATACACGGATCACAAGAGCCTCAAGTATATTTTCTCGCAGAAGGAGTTGAATATGAGGCAGAGGAGGTGGTTGGAGCTTATGGCGGACTACGATATTGACTTGCAGTATCATCCAGGCAAAGTCAATACCGTTCCAGATGCACTGAGCAGGATGCCAGAGAACAGAGTGCTAGTCCACCTTACTCAGCAGAGGGAATTGATTCGAGATTTCATCAGATTGGATTTGATGTTGGTGCAAGGAGGTGATAAGGCAGGGCAGCTTATGACTTTACAGATCCAGTCATCATTGATAGAGGAGATCAAGGGAGCTCAGAAAGAGGACCCCAGATTGCAGACATTCAGAGCTCAGGTGGAGGCTGGTTTGAGGACTGATATCTGTATCCATCCAGATGGTGCATTGTATTTTGGGGATAGACTTTGTGTTCCCCAGGGAGAAGTCAGACAGAAGATTTTGGAGGAAGCACACAGTTCAGCTTATTCTATACACCCTGGGGGGAACAAGATGTATCAGGACCTGAAGAAGCACTTTTGGTGGAATGCTATGAAGAGAGAGATAGCCCAGTTTGTTGCCAAGTGCTTGGTTTGCCAGCAGATAAAGATCGAGCATCAGAGATCAGCTGGACTTCTTCAACCTTTGCCGATACCCGAATGGAAGTGGGAGCACATCACCATGGATTTTGTGACGGCATTGCCTCGGAGTCCCAAAGGTAATAATGCGGTGTGGGTGATAGTTGATCGCCTCACCAAGTCAGCTCACTTCATACCATTCAGGGTAGGCCAGTCGACAGAGGTTTTGGCAGATAAGTATATGAAGGAGATAGTTCGTCTGCATGGAGTTCCAGTTAGTATTGTATCAGATAGAGACACCAGATTCAGATCTCATTTCTGGGAAAGTCTCCAAGAGAGTCTGGGAACTCGTCTGAAATTCAGTACTTCATACCATCCTCAGACAGACGGACAATCTGAGAGGACTATCCAGATCCTTGAAGATATGTTGAGGGCTTGCATGATTGACTTCGGAGGATCGTGGGAAGATCATCTTCACTTGGCTGAGTTTTCATATAACAACAGCTATCAGGCAAGTATTAAGATGGCACCCTTTGAGGCATTGTATGGTAGGAAGTGCCGATCACCGATTTGTTGGGATGAAGTCGGTGAGAGGAGTCTTTTGGGACCAGAGATCCTGATGCAGGCGACAGAGAAAGTCAGGGTTATCAGAAATCATCTCAGGGCTGCTCAGAGTAGACAGAAGAGTTGGGCAGACACTCGGAGGAGGCCATTGGAATTCCAGACCGGAGATCATGTGTTCTTGAAGATATCACCTACCAAGGGTGTAATCCGGTTCGGTTCACGTGGGAAGCTTAGTCCGAGGTATATTGGCCCATTCGAGATCCTGGATCGTGTGGGAGATGTGTCCTATAGATTGGCATTACCGCCATCTTTGGACGGGGTGCATAATGTCTTCCACGTGTCTCAGTTGAGGAAGTATGTCAGGGATGACGGCCATATTCTGGACCATTCCGAGCTGGAGCTACAACCGGATCTTTCATACCAAGAGCAGCCGTTGGCCATTCTGGATAGGAGTGTCAAGACTCTGAAGAGCAGAGCTATTCCATTGGTATTGGTGTCATGGAGCAGGCATGCGCCTGGGGAGGCCACTTGGGAGCGTGAAGACGCTATCCGGGAGCGTTATCCTCAACTTTTCACATCTTGATTGGGTAAGACTCTTTTCTTCTACTCTCTCTATCGTTATCTTTCCTTGTATCCGTATCTATCTGTTGCTTTTCCTGTTATCTTTCACCTTATGAAATTTCGAGGACGAAATTTTTGTAAGGTGGGTAGATTGTAATACCCCTCTCCCGGAATACGTACTTAGTTACGTATTCAGTCTTTCGATCGTATTTTCCGATTTACCTTCCGTATTTGACCGATTTTAATTTTAAATATCATTTTCCAATATTTAAGATTTTATGAGATTTTCTGGAATTTTCTGGAATTAAAATGAATTTCTTCAAAACGGTGTAAGCCAGTGCCGCTGACCGATTCCCGAATTTTTATCTCCCAAACTGTTTGGAATTTTAGAAAGTCCCTTAGACTTTATTACTTAGAATCATATTTCTTACTTATACACTTTTTCTGAGAATTTTATAAATTTATGAAAATTCTTTCGGAGTCGGTAAATAACTGATTCCGGGATTTTTAACTAAAAATCTATACAGTATTTCTTCAAACGAATTTCACCATGAGTCTTCAAATATTTTTCTTGATTTTTGGTAAAATTTTCAGACCAATCCGAGATACTTGAATTTCGGACATTTTTTTTTCAATTATTGCAAAATTCCAATTCCACTTCATTTCCACCTCATTTCCCACTCACCCCCACCTAACACCACTCATTCTCTCTCTCTCCCTTGGCCGGCCAAGTGGCCAAGGAGAGGACACTCACCTCACCCCCTTTTTACACAAAACCCCCTCTCATTTCCTTTAATTCCACCCTCTTTGCAAAATCCCAAATCCTATATAAGACTTTCCCTTTACACTTTAATCCTTTTCTTCCTCATTTCTACACAAGTGGGAGAAGCTCTCACCAAACCCTCTTCTTCCTCAACCTAAACCCTAGCTCCAAGAACACTTCAAGACCTTTCCCTCCAGCCCAAGCAACTGAATTGAAGCTTGGATCGTGGCTCACTTCGTCGCCAAGGATCTCATAGGTGCCTTTGACGACTACCCGCTTCCCGGACTCGTAGAGCTTCGATCTAACGATTCCAAGTGAGTATTTCACTCACCAAGACTTGAATTAGCTCTAGAACACTTGTATCTACACTCCTTGTACACCTAGGTCACTAAAAAACCATGATTTGGACCATCAAACACACTTCCAGAAAGTCTGTTCTGTCACTGTTTTTCCCACTATTAGTCGACTTACCCTAGGAGCTAGTCGACTAGAGCACTTAGCTGAAACTTAGTTTTTCTAGAAAACACAGTATTAGTCGACTTACCCCAATTATCAGTCGACTAATCTTTTCTGGACATAAATCTCAACTCTCTGGAAATCAATATTAGTCGACTCCTGAATCCCCCTAGTCGACTAATCCTCCCTGGACCAGAAATCCAACTTTCTGCATCTACAAACTTAGTCGACTTAAGTATCCATTAGTCGACTAATAGTTCCCTGTTAGTCGACTACCCTTACAACCCTAGTCGACTAACTTTCCCTGAAACAGAATTCCAACTCCCTGTATCCCTGTTTTAGTCGACTAACCCAGACTGTTAGTTGACTAAAAGCGCCTATTAGTCGACTAACCCTTACCCCTAGTCGACTAATTCTGACTGTGTGTCAAAGTTAATTTCTGTTCTGAATTTGGTTCTTATGCTTGTTACATGTGTATTATATCTTGCTTGTTCATGCTTCAATACTGGCACTACATGATCTATTACTGAATGAATGTATCTCTTAATGCCTCATGACTTGCTATTGCGTATACTCGTTTCATGACATGTTAAATAGTAATATCACCACTTATCATGCCATCTCTTAAAACTAAGCATGATACACTTGACCTTTACATAAAAAGCACCAACTTACATATGGGTCGGGGGGAAATATGCGGAATATCGATATGTGTTCGTGTTTACAGTGGTTTTAGGTATATTGTACAATTACTGTTCCGGTCTTACCTGTGGTACTCCAGGGACCGAGGGGAGTGCTTGCTCCCTTTCCTGTTTACTGTCATGACAAGGGCATACATAAGTCCCTCCTGTTTAGCCTTGCGGCAGGTTCCGTCTTCAAGCAACGGAACAATCCTGGGCCGTGGTCCCGGGTATGCACGGACCCACTGTAAACATAGTTCGTCGATACAACCGCCGTTTCCAATAACAACCTTGTTTCACCAGGATATGGATCTATGTGCTCTGGGACGCTGGGTCACATAGCTAGATATCACGGTAAGACAAGTAATAATAATAAGACGTTAATTATAGATTTGTTGCATATGATCTTACCTTATTGAGTTTACATCGCTTGTTATTCATTGCTATTTATTGTAACCTCATTGCCTTTATTCATGATCCTTATGTCACTTGACTATCTTTTATTTGTTATTATATGTCTTGACCCTTTGGATTTGCATATTCAGATTCTGAGGCTTGGAACGAAGTGGAGCCTTCCACAGAGGACCGGGCCTATCTTTCTGAGCAGGCTGACCAGCTCTAGTCTCATCGTGCCGACTCTTCCTTTTGGTTCACGGGATCTCCACCCATTTCGTGAGCATTTTTGTATTTTTGGTTGTATAGGATTCTTTTTGGACTTGGGTTGTGATAAAGGACACTTGTAAAGTGATTTTGCTTATCATAACTTGTATAACTTTGTATTTATCTTTTGTAAGTTGGCATATGAATATACCACGCTGTGTGTTGTACTCTGATACTTGTTGTACTTAAGGCTTAGCGTATATACGTGGGGGCACCATCTGACCTACGTATATGCGTTGCAGTGACGTTCCCGTATCATTGGGATCGGGGCGTTACATACCTTCTCATTGGTCAGGCCAGGAAAAACACCGTTTCATACATCAAATACGGTTCTTCTTCTAGGATGAACCGTATTTATTCAAATATGTCCTGACCAGATAATACGAAGGTGCCTTCCTGAGGATGAACATCAGAGTGTTTTGACATTTTGTCACAAGCTAGCTTGCGGTGGACATTTTGGTCCACGAAAAACTGCTGAGAAAGTACTTCAGAGTGGATTCTACTGGCCCACTCTCTTTAAGGATGCATATAATTTTTGCAAGCTATGTGATAGGTGTCAAATGACAGGTCGTATTACAAGGAGAGACATGATGCCCCTTACACCCATCTTGGAGGTCGAAATTTTTGACCTCTGGGGCATCGACTTTATGGGAACTTTTCCTCTGTCCTATGGTAACCAATACATTTTTGGTAGCCGTAGATTATGTTTTCGAATGGGCTGAAGCAATTCCAACGAGGACAAATGACAACCAAGTTGTCATCAAGTTTTTACGAGAAAATATCATCTCTCGCTTCGGAGCCCCCGTGCGATAATAAGCGACAATGGGAGTCATTTCTGCAATCGGGCTTTTGAAGCCCTAATGCGCAAATACTCTATTTCTCACAAATTATCCACGGCTTACCATCCTCAAACTAACGGGCAAGTAGAAGTCACAAGTAGACAAATAAAACTCATTTTGGAGAAAACTGTTGGACAGAACCGTAAAGACTGGTCCATCAAACTCACTGATGCCTTGTGGGCATACAGGACCGCTTACAAAACTGTCCTCGGTATGTCTCCATATCGAGTTGTATTTGGAAAACCTTGTCACTTGCCTGTGGAGTTAGAACACCGAGCTATGTGGGCCTTAAAGCAACTGAACTTGGATTTAGATAAAGCCGGTGCCTTGAGGAAGTTGCAAATATTCGAGCTAAAAGAGCTAAGAAATGAGGTATATGACAATGCTCGGATCACAAAACACAGAACTAAGCTTTTTCATTATAGATCCATTCACCGAAAAATTTTTGTCTCAGGACAAAAAGTTCTGTTGTACAACTCATGACTCCACCTTTTTCCTGGTAAATTGAGAACCAGGTGGTCAGGACCATACATTGTGCACAATGTCTTCTCACACGGTGCGATTGAGATTCTTGATCCTAATAATGGCAATAAATTCACTGTGAACGGTCAACGTTTAAAGCCATTCCTTACCACTGAATTCGTGTCACAAGAAGTTCATGAATTGGGTCTTTGCGACCCAGTTTATATGTGACCATTCTGTTTGTACAGTTTCCCAGATTTCCCTGCATATCTTTTTCGGGACCACTTTTGTAAATAAAAAATTTTTTGCTTTTAGAAAAAAGAATAATAAAAAAAAAATATTGAGGGACTTATGTGCTTAAAGGAGTTTCACAACTTTTCAAATTCAAAATTCCTAGGTCTCTACATCTCTTCCCTAGGGTCAAACTCATTTTCAAGATTCCAAATCCCTAGGCTTGTAAATTCACTTTAACCTAGGGCTAAAGTTGGAAATCTAATTTTACTTCCCTCCTATAAATACTCTCTTCATCTACCCCTTGACCCTCACACGAAAACTAACTCTCAGATCTGAACCCTCTCTTCAAACCGCCGCCGACCAAATTTTACTCTTCCTCAGAGCCTCTCTATTTGCCGCGATCCCGCGACCAGTGCCGCAGATCCGCGGCAGTCCTGCAACATCTGGAGCGCCGCCGAATTTTCCACTGCTCGATTTTCTCCTCTGATAGCAGATCCAGTGCCTCATCTTCCAGAATCTATCACCTGTGCCCTCTGCTAGCCCGAAATTTCCCCCCACGTACTCCGGGGGCGGTTTGCTTTTTCGATCTCTCAATTTACTTGCATTGATCTAGAATTCTAGTATGGCACCCACTCTTTTTGCTGAAAGGGATTTTTCCAAATTATTGTGTGATCATCATGGGTATGGGCATATCTTTATTGATCGAATTAGAGCATGGGATTGGTTTACATTGGCCTATGATAATGATAATAACAATATCTTCTATTGTCCCGACTTGGTGACAATGTTTTACAACTCTATCGACCATGCCTCTATCGATTTACACACCTTTCAATTCACTGTGCATATGCCTCTAGGCGACTTGTTCATCACGATTCCTCTCCTTGAGGAAATTACTAATGTCCCAAGTCAACCCCATCATAGCGACCCCCTGCCACTGATAGATTACATGCCAATCATGGGGGCTCGCTGCACAGAGCAGGATCGTGGGCTTAAGGCTAGCACCACATTTAGAAATGTTCATTGCGTTGGACGCTGGATCCAACGCAACATCTTAGGGCTAGACCACACCACAACCTTTAACAGACCTGTGTTGCAAATAATTCATGATCTGATGACTCGACAACACACGGTTTGTTTAAATAAAGCCATCTTCCACGCTATCCTTGCCAATTCCTCCCGCACTCGGGGTGCCAAATATTCCCATCCCATCCTGATTACTCGTCTGTGTAGGACCTTCCTACCAGACGATGTCTTTGATTCTTTTGACCGAGTGTTTATTACTGCAGAGAGACCCACCAGTTCATATAACAGTTGTTTGCATGCGGTTTGGACACCTAGTGTCCAACCCGAAGATATACCGGTGGAGTCCTCTTCGGAGGAAAGCTTAGAGGAAGAAGATGAGCCGCAATTTTGGAGGCAGGATCCCCCATCTGATTCACGTGCCTTCATGTCCACCATCTGGCGGGGCATGAAGATCTTTCGGGGGCAGGTTCGTCTTAGGAAGAAGGTAGAGGAGCAATCCTCTAGGTTGGATAGCATCGAGGGTGCGCTGAGACGATCACAGTCGGCTGGACCTAGCACCACTGCTGGTCCAAAGCGACGGAGGGAGTAGCTTTATACCTTTACCTATTTCATGCATCATTTCATCTTGCATACATTGGGGACAATGCATGAGATAGGTATGGGGGGGTAGATGCTAACCTAGGATTTTTCATTTTCTTTTTAGGCTTTTTATTTTTAGGATTTTCACTTTCTTTTCAGATTTTTATTTTCTTTTAGATTTTACTTTTTTCTAGATTTTCTATTTTCTTGTTAGATTTTATTTTTTTTTTTAGAAAAAAATAATAATAGAAATAGAAATAAAAAAAAAGAAATTCTTGATCCATGTTTAAAGAATCAAACTTAACTTTAGGGATTAAGGAAGCTCTAACTAAAATTTCTAATTATAAGTCGAAAAGAGGAGTTTTGTTAGATTTTTAGGTTAAGTAATAAAGGATTAGAAAAATTACTAGATTTTAATTCTTTCTTTAGGATATATACATTAAACATATTGAAGGATTAATCAAAGACTTTGTGACTTTATTTACATATATATATAATAAAAATATATATATAAATAAATAAATATATGTATATAAATAATTAATAAATACTTAGCCACTGATTAAGCTGGTTAGTCGTGCCTCAAGAAGCATTGCCAATCATGCCTAAAAGTGGTTAAGTCCTTAAATTCCTTCGTGGCCTTTTTTACTCGAGTCATCGAACCCGAGGGATGTTTTCTCATCTGGTGCCCTAAGACCGTCTGGTTTGGGAGTCATCGGTAAGAGACTCGTTACAAGGGTAAACTAGAAAGCCTAAGGATGCTAAGGAAAAATAAAAAAATAAAAATAAAAAGAAAATATATAAATAAATAAATAAATAAAAATGTTATATATATTAGTAAATAAATGAACTTAGTCTAAGAAAGATCCTTCATATTTATAGATGTATATATCCTAGGATTGATGCAAAATCTGGTTTTTGATCTTTTCCCTAAAAAACTTAACCTAAGATGAAAACAAAACTCCAAATAGACGCTTATAAGAGGAATGACAAGTTTAGGGTAACCTGAAACCTATAACTTAAGTGAGAATCTTTAAAACATAGATCAAAATTTTCACTAACCCTTTTATTTTTCTTTATGGATTTTGTGGGTGCAATCCGCTGAAAACCCTCAGGAGACAACACTCCTCCTCTAGGGTAACCTAGAGGTTTAACGGCTTGTTGCACGTGCTCAGTGCAATCGTGTCACCTACGAAAGTGGTATAATAAACTAGTTAGGATTTTCATTTTCTTTCTTTTTTGCTCGAGGACGAGCAAAAGCTATGTATGGGGGTGTGATTGTTATTCATTTTTGCATATTTTACCACATCCATACCATGCATATTGTAAATAAAAATATGATTTTTTAATCCTTTTCTCTCTATTTTTTTGCAGGTCCATATTCTAATTAGAAAAAGCCCAAAATCCCTTTAATTATCAAGAATTAAAGGAAAATAAATCAAAGCCCAAAAGAGAGCCCAAAGGTTGAGGCCAGGATCTGGGGATATCCACGCGCCAACTCAAACTTCCAGAAGGTCCACGTGGCTAACAACTTAACAAGAAAATCGCAACAGAAATCTCGGCCTCAACGACCAAGATCTTGCCGCGCTTTCCTGGATTTTGCCGCGTATCTGCGGCAGTTACAAGGCCGTTGAAGCCCGAGATTCTCTCCAACAACCTGGGTTCTAGATACTTCTCTCTGAGGCTATAAATACATCACCAGGGACTTCGCAAAAACAGATGGAAGATAGAAGAGAGAGAAGAGAATAGGAAAGATATTGTATTTTGATTTTCCTCTAGGTTTTATTTCTCTTAGTCTTCTTCCTCCCTAGAAATTCTGCAAAAAGAGAGATTGTGAGAGAGAGAAAGCTTGTGTAAATCAAGGGTGACAACTTGTGAAGCAAGGTTTAATCCAATCTCCTTTCTCTACTTGAGCATTTTCTAGTATTTTACTTGCATTTCTTTCATTTCAAGCTTTACTTCAATTGCACTCTTATTCATGAATTGCTTTTCTTTTCTTGTAATGGCTAGTAGCTAAATTCCTCTACATGACTATCTAACAACTAATCTTGCTTAACTTCTAACTCTTGGGTGAATGCAATTACTTCATCTTGCAATTGTTGAGTCTATTTGATCCATGATGAAGATGATGGTTTACTTTCATGCTTGGCACTCTCTTGTTGTAATTCTCCATATGATTCATGTATGCCTCATTTAGAGCCTTGTCTTAGAACAAGTGTCTTGATGGAACTTGGAGATGGATCACCAATCATATGCTAATTGTTGTACAACTTCTTTACTTCAATTAATGAATGTTGTATCTTCTTCCTTAGCATCTCTTGAGTGACTACTCTTTTGATTCCACCATTGAAAGCCTAACTTGAAGGCCTATGACATCATGAGGCTACAAGATAAATCCAAGAATGATCAACCGACATCAAAGTGGGAAAGTAACTAGACCAACAAGCAAGACAAATATATGCCGATGAGTCAACATGAGGCAAGCATCACCCTAACGGAGATTAGTAAGTTAGCAAGTTAGTAATGTTAGCTAGTCATGGCTCTTCTCATCTAAAAGTCTTCTACAAGTTTTTCCTTCTTTTAGTATTAATTTCAAAGCAAATCTTGTCTTCTATTCTTTTCATTTTATTTCATAGTTTTCATTCCATGTACACACCAACCACCAATTCTTTCATTTCTTTTTCCATGTCTCTTGCATTCTTTTAAAACAAAGAAGAACCTTCGTTTTCTATCTTCACATTAAACCGTAAAGCTTCCATCGTGAGCTCTCCTTGTGGATTCGACCCGTATAGCTTGTGCTACTACGGTTAATTGGAAAGGATACATCGATCATATTGAATACATTGTGGAGTGATCAAAGCACCTAAGGTTGACTCTAAACCTACTTTCTTTTGTTGAATATCTGTGCAACTTCACACTATACTTCCCCTTCCAATCACCAACCACGCGCCAACAAGCAGTATTCCTTCAAGGATGAACATGTCGACTCGCTCTTCAAATTACTCAACAAGCGCAACAGACTAAAGCTTCCTGAAGCCAGGCGCCCTGAAGAAGTCGGTAAAACCGATAATCCTACCTTCTGCTTGTATCACAGGATGTTGGGACACCCCACCAAGAGCTGTTACATCTTCAAGGACATCCTTCAGGCTCTGATTGACGCGGAAGTATTAAAACTCTGATCAGAGCAGAAGAAGGTGACGACCAATATGACGTCATTTCTCCAGTTTGGAAGATAACCTCCAACACCTTCTGGAGTGGTCCCTGTCCCAAAAGGAGAACTAAGAGTGGTCAACACAGACCCTCACCAGCAGCAAGAGAAAGGCCTGGTACCTGTTCCCACACCTCGGGGGGAAATCATGTGGGTCCATCCTGACCTTGTTGATGGCCAACAATGGACTACTTTGACCAACAGGAAGTCCAAAGGCAAAGCAAAGGCTACATCTTGCAATGTGGTGTGTGCCTCTTCTCGAGAAGTAGAAACTGATGTTCCATCGCTGACCGACTCAGAAGAGGAGACAATAGTTCTGGTCACAGAGCCCAGTCAACTTGTGGCAGAAACCCGTTCATGGCAGTTATATTTGAAAAAGTATGACGAAATGGCGGGAACTCCTGCAAGACCCACGGCAGAGCTAGCTAAGCCCTCCACAAAGCAACCCGTGGAGAAACAGAAAGAGCTTCGGTTTTCTCGAGTTCTTTCGAAAGGCGTAGCGGAAGGATCCACGACACCTTACCGCTTTGATGTCTTGGCTCAACTAGCAACATCCCGGCCCGGATTACTCTTTATGAGCTTCTTAGGCTATCAAAATTGACCAGAGAAGCTCTTCAAGAGGCCTTGGCTAATGCTGAGGTTTTCATGACCCAGGTGCCGATCGGACCAAAGAAGGATGATGTCGAGGATTGCCTCCACGCCTCCCAAAGTGCTCCCTGCATCACCTTCACGGCAGACGATATGCAGGTTAAAGGAAAGCATGATCGACCCCTATACTTCACAGGGTATATTGGATCATCTGAAGTGAACCGCATTCAGGTGATCCAGGGTCCGCGTTGAGCATCATGCCTCGCCGGGTCATGCAACATTTAGGGATTCTTACTCACCGTTTGAGCCCTACCCAGACGACCATTTATGGGTTTAATGCCAACGGAACCCGTCCAATGGGGAAGATCAAGCTCAAATGCCAGATCAGGGACCTAAAGTCGGAAGTGACATGTTATGTCATCAATGCTGACACTTCCTACAATCTACTGCTGGGACGATCGTGGATTCATCGCAACTCCATTGTTCCCTCCACTCTTCACCAAGTCATGAAATACATTGATGGGAGTGGAAAGGTAAGAACGTTGATTGTCGAAAGGCATCCGTTCAAGGGAGTCGAGAACTATTTTATAGACTCCCTCCTGTATCAGGATTCCGTGGAGACGAATGAAGCCCCGCAACCAGAGGAGCCGGACTCTGGTAATGAAGCAGACACCGAGCTAGAAAAGAAGAATGCCTGTGGGAGTTAGAACCACTTGTAAAGAGCATTAATAAGCTCGATGTTGATAATACCACTGACGATGTAGGCGGTTGGTATATTAATGAAGAATTAGATTTAGCGTATTTTTCTGCGTTTGCTTCTGATTCGATACCAACAGACACTAGTACCGAAGTAGATGATGATCTCTGGTCGGCAATGGATGCTTTGACATCATTGCATGTACCAGTGAAGTCGTCCTTCGAGACATATCGAGATGCCGGTAATGCACAAGGAGCCATATTCATGGTTCCGACAAGACGGAAAGGCCAAAAACCAATTCTTTTTGGGCGAATTACGTCTGAACCGATGTCCCGTGAAGAATCAGAAAGCGAGAAGGAACCCCCTCAGTTCATTCATTATGAACCAAAAGCACTTAGAATGATGAGAAGCATGGGTTATGACCTAGCAAGCGGACCAGGGTTGAATTTCGGCAAAGGAAGGAGGACGCTACTTCAATCTTTTGTACCGAAAGGAAAGACCCCTGATTATTATCATCGAACTCGCAGGGGGTTGGGCTATGTTTCAACTCTGGTCCCATCAGCCTCTAATTCTGGAGGGTCATCAGGCCACGATTACTCTTCGGGTACGTCATCGTGGGAGTCAGATCTCAGTATCGGCAACATCTTCACAAAACTTTCAGTGAACATGGTTTCAACAGACCACCTGGAAGACGGAGATGAAGAAATGATCCAATCCGATACAGATCCTTGGATCCAACACTTAAACCATCTTTGGGATACTCGCTTTGAACAGCGCGAGCCACCCACGAAGATAAGGTTGTCCAGATCAATCTAGGAGATGAGGCTAATCCTAAGCCCATCTTCATAAGTGACGGCCTATCACCTTCTGAGAAAGAGCATCTAATATCTCTTGTACAAGAATATATAGATGTCTTCGCCTGGAATTACGAGGATATGCCTGGACTTGATCCTCGAGTGGCTATGCATTGCCTCAACATTAACACAGACGTAAAGCCAGTCAAACAACAACAGCGACGGTTCCGTCCAGAAGTAATGGAGGCGATTCAATCAGAAGTCAGGAAGCTTATAGACTCTGGCTTCATTAAGGAAGAGCAACATCCCGACTGGGTGGCCAACGTTGTTCCCGTTGCCAAAAAGAACGGGAAGATCCGAATCTGCATCGATTTCCATGATCTAAACGAGGCCTGCCCCAAGGACGAATTTCCATTGCCAATCACAGATGTCATGATTGATAATACATATGGATTCGAGCGAATGTCCTTTATGGATGGATTTTCAGGGTACAATCAAATCAAAATGTATCATGACGACGAGAAACATACCTCTTTCAGGACGCCACTGGGGGTATACTGCTACACCGTCATGCCCTTCAGACTAAAGAACGCAGGGGCAACATATCAAAGGGCTATGAATGCCATTTTCCACGAACACATGCGCAAGACAGTGGAATGCTATGTTGACGATATCGCGGTAAAAAGCCGCGCTAAAGGTGATCATATAGCTGACCTAAAGGTTATCTTCGACATTAAGCGGGCCCATCAATTGAAGATGAACCCCACCAAATCCTTCCTAGGGGTGGCCAGTGGCAAATTCCTCAGATTTGTCGTAACCTCCACGGGAATTCATATGGACCCGGAAAAGGTTCGTGCTATCCAGGAGATGCAACCTCCGAGAAACCTCAAGGAGCTCAGAGGATTGCAAGGACGATTGGCGTACATCCGAAAGTTTATCTCAAATCTCTCCGAAAGATGCCAACCCTTCACCAAATTAATCAAGAAGGGTGTTTCGTTCATTTGGGACAACGCTTGCCAACAAGCGTTTGAGGAAATAAACAATACCTCACCCAACCACCAGTACTTGCAGCTCCGGTATCTGGAAAACCTTTCCTGATATATGTCCGAGCAATGAATCATTCTTTAGGAGCTCTACTAGCTCAGAATGATGATCAAGGATGAGAGCAAGCAATCTACTATTTGAGTAGAACAATGATCGGAGCCGAACACCGGTACAACCCGATCGAGAAAGAATGTTTGGCCTTGGTGTTTACTATTTCAGAAAATGCGACACTATTTGGTAGGCCAAACTATAAATGTCATATCAAAGTCAACCCCTTGAGGTTACTCATGACAAAACCTTCATCATTGAACGGCCGGCTAGCAAAATGGGCAATATTGCTATCCCAATATGAGATGCACTTTTTACCTCAAAAGGCCGTTAAAGGACAAGCGGTGGTGGATTTTCTAGCTGAGCATCCAGATCCGAGAGCAGCCAAACTCTACGATGATCTCCCGGATGAGGTTGCTGAAGTTTGCCTGACTCAGACATCGTTCGAAAGTCAAGTATGGCAACTTTTCTTTGACGGTGCATCGAGAACAAGCCCAAAAGGACACATAGTAGCGGGGGTAGGAGTAGTACTCGTCTCTACAGAACTATGTGATTCCTCGAGCCACCTCACTCACTGAGCCTTGTTCCAACAATGTGGCGGAGTACAATGCTCTTTTGATTGGGATGCAACTCGCCGATGAGATTGGCGTTGAAAATCTCGAGGCATATGGTGACTCCAACTTATCGTCAGCCAAGTTCGCGGGGAGTACGAAGTCAGACATGAAGATTTAGTACCCTATTACAACACAGTTGTCTGCATGGCCGAGAGGTTCACAAGCTTTTACATCGACCATGTGCCGCGCAAGCAAAATGCGCATGCAGATGCACTGGCATCCCTGGCTGCCTCCTTAGCTCTTCCAGCCGGAGCAATGGAGAAAATATTTGTCCACAGCCACGACTTGTATTGCCCGAGAATTGCTCCCGAGGACTATCAGGAGCCAATGGGAAATTGTCAAGGCAAGGAAGCACTTGAGTCGTCAACCGGTCCAGAGCCTAGAGACTGGCGATTCCCCTATATCGACTATGTCCTGTACGACATCCTGCCTGAGGACACCAAAGAAGCGGCTGCCATTCGAAGGAAAGCCCCAAATTCTACTATAATGCGATTACGCGAACATTATATCGTCGATCGCATGACGGGATCTTACTCCGCTGCCTTTCACCACAAGAGGCACAGGAGATATTAAAAGAAGCCCATGACGGTATGTGTGGAGCCCATCAACCGGGTCCAAAACTGGCATATCGACTCCAAAGGTTGGGTTACTATTGGCCCAAGATGATTGCTGACGCCGTCACTTATGCCAAAAGATGTCATGCCTGCCAAATACATGGCGATTTCATCCATCAAGCACCAGGGTACCTTCACTCTACGACCTCTACCTGGCCATTTGAAATGTGGGGGATGGATGTAGTTGACCCTATCAGCCCACCATCATCAAAAGGACACCAGTTTATTTTGGCAATAACCGATTACTTCTCCAAATGGACTGAGGTTGTTCCTTTGAAGGAGGTAAAATCGTCTAATGTGATCAAGTTCGTGAAACATCACGTTATTTACCGTTTTGGGGTACCTCGGCAAATTGTCCATGACAATGGACCCCAGTTCATCAGTCAGGCTTTCCAGAGATTCTGTGCTAAGTTCAGGATCCAGAGTGTATCCTCAACGGCATACTACCCCCCCGCTAATGGTCTCGCAGAAGCTTTCAACAAGACCATTAGCGAACTCATCAAGAAAGTCAGCGTGACTGGGACGACAAGCTGGGTGAATGCTTATGGGCCTATCGCACAACTGTTCGAACCCCAACTAAAGCTACACCATTTTCCTTGGTATATGGGTGTGAAGCCGTGCTTCCACTAGAAATCCAAATCCCATCTCTACACGTCGCCTTGTCAGCGGAGATGACCAAGGAGAAGAAGCATCGACAGCGACTCCAAGAATTGGAAGCCTTAGATGGTAAACGTCTGCAGGCCCAACAACAAATCGAGCTTTACCAAGCCCGGATTACCAGAGCCTTCAACAAGAAAGTTAAAGTCCGAACTTTCAAGAAAGGCGACCTTGTCTTAGCCGTTAGAAGGCTTATGGTGATGACACATAAGACAAGAGGCAAATTCCAGCCCAAATGGGAAGGACCACTTGTAGTAGAGTCAGTCTACTCAAATGGGTCATATCGCCTCATAACCTCAAATGGCGATACACTCATGATGCCGATCAATGGCAGATTCTTGAAGAAGTACTATCCCTAGTAGTACTCCTCCACCGATCAAGTTAAAAGTACACCTCTGATCAAACAAGAAGAGTTTCTTCACTAAACATCTGACGCCTCCGATGACTAAGGATAGAGGAAAATGTTGGCTTCTAAGCCCAACATAAGTCTTCGACAACTCACTATGCTAAGGGGAATAGCATGGCTAGCCCAACTCAAACGGTAGTTGGTAAAGGCACCTCAAATCTGTTGACAGCTGAGGGTTTGCTAAAAATCCTGG